>PQWD01000997.1:95587-107958 GCA_019425675.1 Leucinodes orbonalis
TGCAAGGAATGCGGGTAATGGCACAAAGCATTTTTGATCGCAACGACCCACCAAATGAAATAACCGAGCGAATGTCGCACGCTGAATCTTATTAGTTTTCTGTCGATTACTGGATTTGGATAATAAATTTATTAATAATTTATTATCCAAATCCAGTAATCGACAGTATATAATAATATTCATCAGAACGTCGATGGCTCAATGGTGTGGACTGTCGCCCTCCTACCGGGAGGACTGAGGTTCAAATCCCGCCGCGTACCAATGTGTTTTCGAATTTTCGAAATTATATGAACGTCGGTGGTTCAGTGGTGTGGACTGTCGCCTTCCTACCGGGAGGGCTGAGGTTCAAATTCCGACACGTACCAATGTATTTTCGAATTTTCGAAAATATATGTACGTTATCCGACGCTCTTACGGTGAAGGAAAACATCGTGAGGAAACCTTCATGCACACCTGCGAAGAGATTCGAAGGTTGTGTGTGAAGTCGTTTAATCCGCACTGGGCTGCGTGGACGACTAAGGTCTAATCACCCTATACGGGTAGGGTCGTGCCCCTCGGTGGGGACGTTTAATGAGCTGATGATGATGATATGTACGTTATTCAACGCTCTTACGGTGAAGGAAAACATTTACTTAAATTATTGTTACGAGCTGGGGGTTCAGGATAAATTATTGCCAAACACGAAGAATAACACGGTAACACACTTTATTAATTTTACCACTACAAATTACACACAACACTAATTACACTTACTCTCTCACTAATAAATCAATTAACGCAACTAAAATCCGTAATTAACACTGAACACTATAACGCAACACTTTCCGCACACACACGTAATAATCACTCGTTAACTCTTCACACTTACATCACACTCGACGATCCCTTAGATATCGCTATATCACTCGCTTCTTTCTTGTAGTCGTAGGTATTTCGCTCTTCGTTCGCTCTTGAGTAGAACACAAGACTGCCGGCGCACCCATCGGTCCGCCATATATACCTGCCCGGCCGCTGAGCTCGTAGCGTCGACGTCATTCTACATAGTTCGCGAAATATTTAGAATATACTAGACTCTTTGCTATTTGACAATTCCCATGTCATACTGTATGGTTACATATTAGCCGCCATATTTAATGTCATTTTAATTACGTCAATTTGTAACATTATTATAATGGAGACCGCGTCTCGGCAAGCATAGCGTAGGACCCCCTCCGGCTCGATGGACCGACGACTTGCGAAAGGTCGCTGGTGGAAGCTGGATGAGAAAAGCGGAGGACCGGGATATCTGGCGCAAAATGGGAGATAGGTCTTCCCCCATTTTGTGCCAGATATCCCGGTCCTCTAGTCCAGCAGTGGACTGCGATAGGTTGAATAGGATTATAAATATGGCAGTCCACACGGACATTCACATTTCAAAACATAGTATCTATTTAAAGACCCACACCAATACAAAAATACACAAATTAAGGTGGGGGATCGTACGAACGCCTCATGGGTCGTCCTACATGGCTAAAATAATAATCATCATCAGCTCATTAACCGTTCCCACCGAGGAGCGTGAGCCAGCCCGTACGCCTTAGTCGTCCACGCGGGCCCAGTGCAGGTTGGCGACTTCACGCACAGTTTGAATGTCTTCGCAGGCGTGCGCAGGTTTCCTTACGATGTTTTCCTTCACCACAAGAGCGTCGCATAACGTACATATATTTTCGACAATTCGAAAACACATTGGTTCGTGGCGGGATTGGAACCTTAGCCCTCCCAGTAGGAGGGCAACAGTCCACACCATTAAGCCACCGACGCTCAACATAATAATAACATCGTTAAATTCATTCTTTAACGATATAATGGTTGCTCATCTGTCACTTCTCTAATTTTCAATTCCGCCCGCTTCAAAATGTGACCTTACCAGTCCTTATTTATTACCCGACACACCAATGGTGAAATTAAAAAAGAACTGGGCGTTATTACGTTTCTACTTGAAGGCTCGTTCAAAT
Organism: Leucinodes orbonalis; assembly: GCA_019425675.1. Classification (NCBI taxonomy): domain Eukaryota; kingdom Metazoa; phylum Arthropoda; class Insecta; order Lepidoptera; family Crambidae; genus Leucinodes; species Leucinodes orbonalis. Next base: position 97,582 of record PQWD01000997.1, read on the forward strand.
TTTACGCTTCACTGTTCGGAACAAAGGGAAATTTGTTTTAATTTAAAAATATACGACGAGAAAAAGATTTCGCCAGTTTCAATTATGATCGGTGTTTATTTACTCGGATTGTCTTTGCCATGGATGATATTGTCACCTTCTGGGATATTAAAAATATCCTTGACATCATGAATTTCGAAATGTCGATGTACAGAATAGTTTATTTGGGGAGCGAGCTATTTAGGGTAGTGAAGTCCGATTTGTTTTCAATCGGTACTCGAGACAAAAAAAATCGGGATTTAAGGTTGCAGATCGGGATAGGTAACAAAACATGTGACGCTGATGACGATGATGATGAATTTTACAGTGATGTAATTAGAAGTTACGTAGCATAAATATATCTTTTTAATGAAACATCTGCTGGTCACGTATGTCGCAGAACCTCGGGCCGTTGGAGCAGACGAGTTCTGGAGAGAGACCGCGTCTCGGCAAGCGTAGCGTAGGACTTGCGATAGGTGGATAGTAGAGGCTGGATGAAAAAAGCGGAGGACCGGGATATCTATGTCCAGCAGAGGACTGCGATAGGTTGAATAGATAGATAGAAAGAATGAAACATCTGATATCCTTATTTAATTAATTTAGCGTCACTATCGGGATGCATTCTCAGACCCCTGAAAGTCGGAACGTCCCAAATCGGTACACCTGGCCTAGCTTAGGGTCTCTTATGGATAAAATCAGAAATTATATTCTTGAGAGTTTCTAGCTTCCCAAGTACCTAACAAAAAAATGATTACTGACCGTCCCGTACACTTGATAACATTAAAAATACTGTCACTGATTTGTTGAACAAATTGAATTCACTTGTGTAAAAAAGTATAGATTCGTGATATTCTCACAAAACAATTGAAAAAAGTGTTCCGAATGCAGCGACAGCACACATACACATATTTCGAATGAGCGTACATCTACCTAAACAAAAGAGTACAAACTGTACTCTCTTCGGCGGTTCGTTTTTGAGGCACGGATGGCGTACCTTAATTTATATATACAGATTATTATTGTGTAGCGGATTATTCTACATGTTAATAGCAACTTCGCAGTCCAATTTTCCGGGGCCAGAGGTTGAACGGTGAAAACAACTTTTATACTGTGTCACCCATTTCGCTGGAAATTTTAACGACGTAATTTTTAAAAGCTCATTAGCGCTTCAGGAGTGATAAGGATTTGGTGCTTAACAAGGCCAAAGCGCACTTAACGGTTAGTGCTTTTACGTTTTTAAGACAAAAACTCATATTCTTGGTAAATCGGCAATATAGCCATAGTTTTTAATAATTTCTCAGTGCTAGAAATGTTTCGCCAAACATTAAAATGAATTTCATATAGCTCATACGTCCCCACCAAGGGGCACGAGCCTACCCTTTTTGGGTGGGTAAAAATAATGATAGACCTAAAATCTTGAAATTAATCGTCACATTTGACATATATTGCACACGTCAGATATTGTATATTTTTGTCCAATAATAATTATCTATAGTTTTAATAAAAAATTCCACCAATGTTATTTATAATGATTGTGTAGTTAATGTGTATTTAATAACTGATTCCTTATAATACTGTTATTACTCTTAAAAATAAAATAAAATTACTATAGAATAAATTCTTTTTCTTTTGTCATGGATCTGTACACTATTTAATAGCTATTTTCGCAAAGATCATATTTCAGGTAAGTTGGCAAATGAGCATCCGGTTCACCTGATGGTAAGTGACATCCCCGCCCATGAGCATATGCAAAACCACAGGTCCCTGAATAATTTGTGGGCCCTCTAAAAATGTATATGCTCTTTATTTGAAGGACGCCGGACGGTCTTATCGCTCCGGAAATATATCCAGACGAAGCTAATTCCACAATTTGTCGTACGTGGCAAAAAATGACGACAGAATCGAACTGTGTAAGCCTCCAATCATCCAGGTGGTGAGGATGAAATTTGGAGTTCTTCCGAGATTTACGGTGGTTTATTTTCCATATCTTTTGATTCGCGACAATTATTATTATTACAGCGTCTGTGACTCAATGGTGTGCACTGTCGCCCACCTACCGGGAGGGCTGAGGTTCAAATCCCGCCACCTACTAATGTGTTTTCGAAATTATATTTACGTTTTCCGATGCTCTTACTGTGAAAGAAAACATCATGAGGAAACCGCGCACGCCTGCAAAGAGATTCAAAGTGTGCGTGAAGTCGTCCAACCCGCGATGGGCCGCATGGACGACTAAGGCCTAATCACCCTATACGGGTAGGCTCGTGCCCCTTGGTGGGGACGTTTGATGATTTGAAGATAATTAATTATTATTATTTAACTACAAATTATTGTTAATTTTGCTTAATCACTCGTCAACCCACACTAGTTAGTAAACGCCGGTGCTAAGTTCAGAGTTTTATCGCCAGCAACGGTGTCAGAATTTGTTTCTAAGACGGGTATTTTATTACAGTGGCTGGGTTTCACTAAATTGGACGAAATGGGAGGGCCCACTATAAATCATGTTTGTAGGGAGATAAGAATGGGGCTTGAGGGAGGGACGATGGCGAATTTGGGAGAAAATTGATTTTCCGAAATCGGGAGCACGTGAGTATTTGTCTCTCTCAAATGATTGCAAACAACTTTGACGACCCATCTCGTGTAATTGTCGGTATCTTTCCCTCCAACGGAAACACCTAACAGCCCTCTTTATATATTTAAATTCAAATTTTTTCACGGGACATACAAAATACGTGCCAAAAATGCTTATGAATTATTATAAGTGTGTGCATTCATCATCATCATCACTGAGGGGCACAAGCCTACCCCTATAGGGTGTATAGCCTTCGTCGTCCACAAGGGCCCAGTGCGGATTGGCCGACTTCACGCTCAACCTTGAAGCTCTTAAGGCATGCGCTGGTTTCCTCACAATATTTTCCTTCACTGTAAGAGCGTCGGATAAACGTACAAATAATTTCGACAATTTCAAAAAATACATTGGTACGTGGCCGGATTTGAACGTGCACCCTCCAGACCGGAAGGAAACAGTCCACACCGAGCCACCGATGCTCATAGTTATATGTAAATTATTTTTCATTGAAATACATATTGAAATTAATAAATTACTTCTAGATAACATTACAAGGTCGACTTTGTACTGAGTTCGTTAGGTAGGTATCACCGCAGTTATCGCCCCGTGAAACAGGAGTGTTATGAACTTTTGTGATTCGGGATTAGGGCACTCTAGCTAGTAAAATTACCGGGTATAAGAGACCTAACATCTGTTGTCTTTGGTGTCGGGCGGACTACGGCATTGACGTAGAATAATAAACGTCTATTAGTTGGTCTTCTTCAATACCGATCTGTCATGGTCTGGCGTTTATTTACCATCAGGTGAGCGCCTTAACCGTCCTGTACACTTGAACATAGAAAAACTCGATCGCTCGTAACTGGCACCATCTTGCAATAAGGGTATCAGACCTTGGGGACTCTCTCAGATGGTATGATGCCGACAAGCGAGCTTAGATTTCTCAGGATTTCAGATTAAGATAATTCCGAGAGTAACAAGCACTTTTTTACTACTTTAGACGTTTTAAATATCCTAAGCAAACTGAAAGCTCTTCGTGCAATCTTTTTATACTTTTTGCAGGGCGGCAAGGATTACAGATGAGTAGTTTGACTCGATTCAACGGAGATGTTGCCTTTTGACATTAAGTGAGCTTTTAACTTTAAAGTTTTTAATAAAGAAGCCATTTGTTTGTTGATATTAATAATAGTTTGCTTGCCTCTCTCTCTTCAACCTATTGCAGTCCACTACTGGACAAAGGTCTCTCCCATTTTGCGCCAGATATCCCGGTCCTCCGCTTTCCTCATCCAGACTCCATCAGCGACCTTTCGCAAGTCGTCGGTCCATCGGGCCGGAGGGCGTCTTACGCTATGCTTGCCGAGACGCAGTCTCCACTCCAGAACTCGTCTGCTCCAACGGCCATCAGTTCTGCGACATACATGACCAGCCCACTGCCACTGAAATAAACAACAAAATATAGTACGTACCTATAATATATCTGATTACATTACCTCGAAAGTGATTAAAGAACTAAGTGAACGTGACTTTACAATCCAATTGTAAATTTGGTATTCCGGTACAACTTTAATGTTAATGGTTTAAAATAAATAAATAAATATCCACTGACATTCACACAGCGCCATCTAGCCCCAAGTTAAGCATGAAGCCTGTATTATAGGTACTAAACAACGGATAAATATACTTTAATACATTTTTTTTTGTAAATACATACATATTATACATAGAAAACATCCAAACCATTACAAACAGATATGTTCATGCACACAAATGTTTGTACTGCCCGGGGATCGAACCCTGAACCCTTGGTGTTGCAGCCGACCTCTCAACCGCAACACCAAATGGGTCGTCAAATGATTCTATGTTCTATGTTACGGGGTTCAGTTTCCGCACTTAGTCCGTGAAGTGGACCATTGTGCGTGAGCCATGGCGGCCTTCTGGTCATTCCAGCCAGCCCACCTCCCTCCAAAAGCAGATAAGTCTTCCCGGTCTCCTCAGGGCATCCGCGACTGTTACCGGTGAGCCGATAGTGTCCTTGCGGATCTGGGCTACGCCTGTTGCACCTAAGAAGCACATGCGCCACCGTTTCCTCCTCCTCCATGCACGCTCTGCACAGAGGACTGTCCGTGATACCTATTGTGTAAAAGTGTTTGTTTAGTGCGCAGTGTCCAGTGATGATCCCCGTCTAAGGCTATTTCTGTCCATCCGTAGAAGACGTCTAGACAGTTTCCTATCCAGGGATGGCATGGCCTCCCTGATTGCCTGCACCCTGGTGTCGAGGTCCACCACTCCACTGCTAATGTCTGTGTGTGGTTTCTAAGCCAGTTCTTAATCTGGTTAAATGGGATTGGTATTATTGGTTCCGGTCCGATGGCTTTGGAATTTGAGCCTCGTCTCGCCAGCTTGTCCGCTGCATCGTTACCGCGTGATCCACTGTGTCCTTTAATCCACTGTAGTGTCACCTTATTTCTGTTTCTCACCGAAACGCGTTCTAGAGCATTATGGCATTCTAGTATCAATTTGGAAGTAAGAAGATTTTTCTTTAGTGACTACGTAGTACGGAGGCGCTGTCGAGAGTATCCATATGTACGAATCTGTGACTCCTCTGGTCTCTACGGCTTGTGCTGCTAGTAATATTCCACCTGATATACATTGCTATGCATACCTAAGGATCTGGTTATTTATCTTTATATTAAGTTCATCGGAGAAGACTCCGACACCTGTACCGTTGTCTGTTTTTGATCCATCCGTGTAAACTCTTATTAGCTCGTTGATACCCGAGTGTCATGGCCTTCTGGTATAAGTTCTATATGTAGCTTTTGAAAGCAGTGTTTTTAGGGTTCTGTCGCACGTTGCCGCCATCATTGCTATATTTTGATGGCATCCTCCCCTATACGGGGTGTTTAATTCTGGCATCCTTTCTTAGGAACCCGATAGTTCCAGTCTGAATGTTGCAAGTGTAGCTTCCTCCCTTACTACAAGGTGCAGGGGTGGTAATCCCAGCATTGCCTGAAGAGCAGCAGTAGGTGCTGTTTTCATGCTGCTGGTAATTGCTACGCAAGCATATCTCTGTAGTCTGTCTGTATTCAAGTTTGTCCTCGGCCACCAGACCATAGAGCCATACGTGATGACCGGAAGAATAACTGTGGTATACAGCCAGTAGGTAATTTTAGGACTTATTCCCCAATTTCTGCCTAGCAGTCTTTTGCATTGCCATAGCGCAATGCTAGCCTTCGTCATGATGTACTCTGTGTGTTTAGCCCAGTTGACTTGTTTGTCTAGGTAAATGCCCAGGTATTTGGCTTCTGTTGATAATTTCAGAGTTGACCCAAAGAATTGCGATTGTTACCAAAGGTTGCATGGGTGTTAGTTTCCTTTTCTTTGTAAATAGCACCAGCTCTGTTTTTGTAGGGTTCACGGTTAGTTTGCATTCTTTGCACCAATCTTCTACTATGCTGTAGTGCTTGGCGCATAAGATTGCAGAGTGTGTTTTCGTGTGTGTCGTTTATTATTAGGTATATCGTCTGCGTAGCCGACAGTAAAGTAGCCTTTGTCATTTAGACGTTTGATAAGGCTGTCTCCACAAGATTCCATAGTAGGGTGAGAGGACGCCTCCTTGAGGGCACCCCTTAGCCACCATGGCTCTTGTGGTGTCATTTACCATGACTTGTACAGCTCTCAGTTTGAGCATGTTTGGGATGTATTTTTGTGCTAGACGGGCCTCGTAGATATCCTACATGTAAGAATAGTTCAATCCCCCATGTATTAGGGCAGGAAGATGTTGTCCAGACCTGCTGATTGTAGGGTTAAAGGAATTGATAGCCCACTTTATACGGTCCTCTGTTACTATAGTGCTGGCCCTACTCCAGTCTTCATTACTGTGATGTGTGTGTGGTTCATTTGCCCATGTCCTGTCCTCGGAGAGGATACAGTCTGGAAAGTGTGTTTCTAGTAGGACCTTACTATCTCGGTGTCCGATTTCGTGTATGTATTGTCTGGTTTTTTCGATTTCGAGGGTTCGATTCTGATGCGTGGATAGAATTTTCCTGACCCTTGCAGCTTCCCCGCCTAGCTTATTCATATTCTTGGTTTGAAGACGGCCAGGTTGTAGCGCTCGGGGAACACACAAGGAGGCAAAGAGTTTCATTCCTTTGCGGTGCGCATTGGGAACGAGCGTGGGATGTCGACCTCGTAAGGATGGAACGCTCGCCTGCGTATTGTATCCCGATAGTGAAAAGGGGCTGGTGGAATTATAATAAATCATGTAATTCCTTCGCACACGCACCGAAATGTTACCTGTAAAACCTACGGTGAAGGAAAACATCGTGAGGAAACCTTCATGCACGCCTGCGAAGAATTCAAAGTTGTGTGGTGAAGTCGTCCAATCCGCACTGGCCCGCGTGGACGACTAAGGCCTAATCACCCTATACGGTAGCTCGTGCCCCTCGTTGGGGACGTTTAATGAGCTGATGATGATGTAATTCCTTCGCACACTCACCGAAATGTTACCTGTAAAAACCCGACAGCCGTGCAACTCCACGACCATGCTCGAGGCTTTGCAGCTTAGCGTCGACCATAAAACAGAACGAATTTGTGTAATTATTTTTTTATGGATAAAGATTATATAATCTTATTTTAAAACTATCGGAATCAGGGCCCGAGCGGGATCAATGACAGAACTCGGTATAAAGCAACGTGTACCGAAAATTTCGTACAACTCAACTGGGGGACATTTTTTCGGCGTTAAAAAGCGTGCAATGGCCGAGAAAAGTTTTAATTGCAGCTCAAATTAATGCCCAACGGTGGAATGAAGAGTGGCGGAATACGGGTTGGTTTTTGACGCAGGCCTGCGACTTAGTTTTATGTTATAGGAAGCAAACGAGCAAGAGAGTCAACTAATGGAAAGAGATCATCTCCTATGCAATACAGCGCAATATAAAGTATAATTTTTAAGCAATATCAAATAATTTTAAATAACATTTATAAATAAGTTTTTTTTGTATTATTTATAGGCAGACATTTGACCGCCATCTCACCTGATGGTAAGTGATGATTCGGCCTAGGATGGATCATGCCTGATACTCGTACTTTTATTAACAATGTCAAATATATGATTTTCTACTACTTGTATTTAAAAACATTAGTCTACTACGGCCCAATCAGGACACTGCACAGGTCTTCCCGCACAGCATGATTATGGGAAGATTGGGCCGTAACCCAGCACACAGGCCCAATGCGGATTGGTGGGTTGTTGACTACCATCGTCAGACTGTCGATAGGACCGACGGCTGAACATGCCCTATGAAGCACGAAATCATCTTCTTTTTCGTACAATCAGGTGATGCAAACTGCAACCATCATCAGCTCAGGCACGAACCCATCCGTAAAGGGTGTATAGGCCGTATTTGTTCCACACGAGTCCAGTGCGGATTGGCCGACTTCACACGCAACCTTGAATTTCTCGAAGGCGTGCGCAGGTTTCCTTACGATTTTTTCCTTCACCGTAAGAGCGTCGGTCAGATAAACGAACATATAATTTCGAAAATTCGAAAAAACATTGGTACTTGAGGGTATTTGAACCTAAACCCTGTATCGGAAGGCAACACCAATGAGCCACCGATGCCAAACTGCAAAGCCTTAACCAAACAGGAAAAAATGACACAAAGTGACGTTTCCCCGCGGGATTTGAACCCACGACCTCTGGATCATAAATTGATTTAAGCCGTACGCTTTATCCAATAGACAGCCAAGGTCCCGTTTTATTTGTGCTTAGACAGAAATAAAGGCGATCCTGCCCCAAATGATCGCTCGTATGTAAACTTTTTAACAGATTTTATATCGTTGTAGCTATGAAGTTGACATTTTTATTTATTACGTCGCTCAGTCCTGGCGGGTTTTTAGATTAGAGCTATAATTCTAGACAGGATGGTTAATTTATTCAGAACTTTATAGTACAGTTGACATCAGGGGACTTTTATGTGTATGTGTTTGCAAATTTAATGTTTTTCGTAAAAGGTCAAACGTTTTTTTTTCAACTGACGACTGCTGGTCGACGCAGATGGCCTTTACAGCTTCACTATGTATTCGCGGCAAAATTCTGCCCATCGCGTTAGTTGGACAGAATTTTCATTCATAATCACGTCGATAGCTACTGGTCATAATGACATACTATGACATACTTTGTTGACGTTTCTTTTAGGTTGTGCATATATTTCATCAATCATCAGCTTATTGTTTATAGAAGACGGTCAAGCAACAATTCGTTAGGCTACAGAGAAACAACTGCCTTAGTGGACAATAACGGCTGAGTGGTCAATTAAGATCGCTGCGTAATAAAGGGATCGTGGGTTTGGATCCGGCGAAACTACTTAATGATATCATTTTAATATAATAAATATCCACTGACATTCACACAGCGCCATCTAGCCCCAAGTTAAGCGTGAAGCCTGTATTATGGGTACTAAACAACAACATATATATATATATATATATATATATATAATATATATAAAATAATATATATATATATATACTTAAAGAATCATTTTCTTTAAGTTTAAACAATATTTATTGATAGATTAAATCTTAGTGTTACAATATGACTGTTTCCCGCGTACAATGCTAATGTCAAGAGAGAGATATTAGTGACGTGACATAACGCTTCAATTGATTAGGGATGGGTAGCGTTGGTCGTTTCATTTCCGTCTAACAATATATAGAAAACACCCAGCCATTACAAACAGACATGTTCATGCACACAAATGTTTGTTCTGCCCGGGGAATCCGGAACCCACGGTGTTGCAGCCGACGTCTCAGACCAAATGGGTCGATTTGAGTGCTTTACCCAGATTAGCTGGGATATTGCAGGCTGAACCACTTGAGTGTCTGTAAAAAATGATACCATGCTTCTGAGGTACCTACGTCAAGCCGTCGTTTTAGAATACAAAAGTCGTTATAAAATATAGATCTTTAACAGCCTCTTAATATTTTACTCTGAAGCTCTGGCGTGAGGCGGTTACTTTGCCGAATCCCTTTGTTCCCATTTTTGAGAGGCTTCCTCCTGGCGATGATTTGTCTTGGCCGACCTGGAAGTCTTTAAATAGGCTTCGGACTTTGACAGGTTGGAAGTAGGACAATTTAGCCAGATGGGGGTTTTCGGCCGGCCTTGACTCGACTGTCTTTGTGGAGCGGCCCAAACGATGATTCACCTTATGTCGTGTCCTGCTTGCCCAAGTAGCTGTTCTCTGCAGGATTTGATGTCGGCTGCGGACAGCGCTGCTGCCGTGGCTAGCTTTTGGGCTTCTACAGTTTAATTGTTTTTGCTATCGATACGCTAAGAAGAAGAAGAGATTTTACTTTTAATACGAATCAGTCAATAAAGCAGTTATTAAAATTATAAACTTGCTACAACTAATATCGCCAAAATATTTTCTAACTGTTAATGGAGAAAATTATTTATAAAATTATGAAAGACTGTATTAACTTTCAAGCAAATAAAAGATTGATCGGAATTTTTTGTTCTGCAAAGACTTCAGGCAGATGCGTACTCGAAATTAAATTAGATGTTTTAACACAAAAAATAAGACCAGGTTTCCAAGCCAAGCCATTTTCCATTCTTCGTCGAGACTTAATTTTATATCTTTCGTCAAAGGTTTTATTTGACTAAGATATGGATTTTACAAATGAATGAATTTTGTAAATTGAATTCCTATTTTTCCTTAACTCACTTTTATAAATTTATTTTTAGTTTGTTATAACGAGATCAAATTTGTGAAATATTTAATAAAAGACGAGTTTCT
>PQWD01000998.1:0-35945 GCA_019425675.1 Leucinodes orbonalis
AGAGGACTGTTACACGAAAGAAGAGTGAGATCTCCTCTCTCTCTTCTTTCGTGTTACAGTCCTTTGAAGAAACTATGGTAGTAGCAATTACATAGAGAGTTTTGAAATGCTATACCAAAAAATGCCAAAGGCACTATTTTATACTTATCTATAGGCCTTATTGATTGCTTTGTAGTATCTAATGACGCAATGATCGATTTTATGGTTTAAAATGATTTTATAACCTTGACTTTACGGCTTTTGCAATGGTTATTGACCTGCTTTCAATATATTGGTAAGTAGAACGGAAATATGATTACGCATTATTTAGGAAAATAATTTTATTCATCTGATCGAGCTTATTTTTCTTTTTTCTTCGAACTGACTACTGCTGTTAGCCGCAGATGGTCTTTACAGCTTCACCGGGCAATTGGCGAGCGCAGATGGCTCTCAGCCTTAAAATTTACACAACGAGCCTAAGGGCGTCCCCGAACGGGACTCGAAACTCGGCTTAGGGCGTTGCGGAGGGGGGGGGGGGGGCCCTTTCGTGAATGAAACACCACTAATTTCTTGCTTCCCCACTTGAACCTTTATCTGTAAAGACCTTCGACGATTCCATGTAGTACAGTTTATTAAAAAAATATTATTGGGTTAAGTTTGAGATATACCGCCGATTTTGAAATCACTGTTACACAAAATGACAAGTTCTCTAGATGTCTTTGTGTAAGACTGTAGAAAATATAATTGCCAAAAAAAGGTTGGCGGGAAAATGCGAAGAAGAACATTGGTTTAGTAAACATCCATATTTATTAACCTTACTTCAAATAATCTGCTTTCAATCTGTATGTCGTTATTGGAATAGTATGAAACGCCCAGTGTTTTCGTAGTATGTAAATTTCTATATTGGTGATGAGAGATGGCCTTTACAGATTCATTCAGCGAGTTGGCTGACTGCACTTAGCCTAAATCCGTCCCAGAAGCTTTATATCTGCTATTGCATTATTGCATTTGGTCTATGGACTTGGACATAATAAGGATAGTGTGTCACTCAACGACACTACAGCTTAATAAGTGGTCGTTGGTGTCACTTATACAAAAAAATATATAAAATGTGTCCCCGAAATGACAACTACTCTGTCATTTTGACAAATAATTTTCTGATATTTTTGGTAAATTAATTTTACTGTAGTACTAGTATAAATATGTAATCGATTTTTTTTCTACTTGGATCACTTCAGTTTTGCACCATCTTACTACGCAATGCATGTTCTTTTCAGTTTTTTTTTCAGCTATGTTGATAGGTGCGAGTCTATCTTAATATTTGTTGCTTTCCAAATAAAAAACTAGCCAAATTTTGACACACTTTTGTTGTCAGCGAGATTCCGTATTTTTTAAACGTCAATAGTTGGTCTTACAAGATATGTACTATATATTAAAAGTATCCTTTTTACTTTACAGGCCAACCTAATTGAACAACACATAATTGACAAGGGCAGCGTGCAAATAACGTCAGTTCTCATGCATTTAATCTGCACGAGATTTATTTAGCGCAGTTCGGGGTCTTGCAACTTGCAGGTCGAGCTCGTTATTATTGTCTAGTGCATAAAAACAAGTCTAGTGCACTAGACCTGGCCTTCGGAACTTGGTTTGTTAAGGAAACCTGACCGGTTAACAGAGGACTTGACAAAGCTCTTTATGTCTAATGGTGGCCTAGTGTTTTATGCTTTGCTCGCTACACAATATTTGCGACAATGGTTTCGTAGTAAACGTGATAAATAGAAATAACATCTTATTATATTTCCCCACCGAGGAACACAAGCCTATCCGTAAAGGGTGTTTCCCACCAAAAACATTCTGTAAAAAACCTAGCCAAGTCTTGATGGAGCTGCTTGATTATCTCTAAAAAGTAATGAAATCAAGACAGAGACGTGCCAAGTCTAAGGTTCCTTACTGTGATTCGTTAATGTTATGGGACCTGGCCGTAAAACAGCAAACAAGGATACAAAACCAGGCGCAACATGACACCTAGAAGCTACCTATTGACTATAAAATTTGCCACTTGGAAAACGGTGATTCAATAAACAGTCAATTGTAGGCTTGATTAAGTAATAAAGTAATCACAGTAAGAAACCTTAGACTTGGCACATCTTTGTCTTGATTTCACTACTTTTTAGAGATAATCAAGCAGCTCCATCGAGACTTAGCTAGATTTTTTACAGAATGTTTTTGGTGGGATTTCACTTCTTTTTGTAGAAACTTGGAAGGAATATTGTACGACCCATTGGGTGTAGTGGTTGAGACGTCGGCTACTACACCAAGGGTTCCGGGTTCGATCCCCGGGCAGCAGTTGACATACAAATATTTTGAGCATTGTGCTGATGAGAATGTCTGTTTGTATTGGTAAAGCGCGCTCGACTTGGCGGGGGCACTTCTGTGCCCCCGATTTTAGACACCGGATGAAGCGGCCCACCATGTTGAATATATATTGTTTGAAGGCGGTATGTCAATCTCTTATAGTTTGGCTGGGCTCTTTGTTACCTAATCAGGGTCACCAGGTACTCCAGACCTTTGATTATCCAAGTTTTTATAGTTTTCCCTTTATTTGCCTTTAAACCCTAACTTGTACTAAATTTCAGCTCTCTGAGTTAATGGGAAGTACTAGTTCTATTTTGATGATCATGAGTGAGTGAGTGAGTAAGTGTCTATCTGTCGAAAATGCGAAACTTTGCTTTGGCTTAGCGTCGGAAATAAATGACCTACGGACTTGAAATCTTGGATTTAAAGTAGGTCATTATATCTTACTAGATGACGAAAATTTCAGCATTCTGGTATTATCCAAAGGTTCTCAAATTGGGGTCTGAAAATGCGGCGAAATGGATCCTGTAAAGGATGGTACGGCAGTGTTTGCTTTGCGCTCGACTTGGCGGAGGCACTACCGTGCCCCCAGATAGGTCGTCCACGCGGGCCCAGTGCGCATTAGCCTAATTCACGCACCAACCTTTGAATCTCTTCGTAGGCAGGTCTCCTCACGATGTTTTCCTTTACCGTAAGAGCGTCGGATAAACGTGCATATAATTTCGAAAATTCAAAAATAAATCGGTACGTGTCGGGATTTGAATCTGCATCCCGAAGGTTACAGTTCACATCAGTGAGCCACCGACGCTCACATGAATGAAATAAAAAACAAAATACAGCCAACCTTTGCCGTGGCCTTGATCCGGTGGATCGTATCTGCGCGTAATTGCGCGTTGTGGTCGTTCGATGCGCGTGCGCAGCCGATGACCTATTTCGAGTATTACGCGTACATATAAGGTATGCCATACAATCGTATTTTTATGAATGGACCTTAGTACCTTGGATAGCAATTATGTTTTATTGACATGGACGTTTTGAAAATACGGTTGAATTAAATATGTCATTAATACAGAAATGTGTCCCCGAAATTACTGCTAATGTCTATGTCATTTTGACAAACAATATACTGATATTTTAGGTATATTCATTTGATTTTTTTAAATGTAAGTAATATATAATCGAATTGTTAATTAAAATACGAAAATATGTTTCTGTTTTAATTCCCTTTGATCACTACGGTTTTGCACCATTTTATTACGCGAGCCATGTTCTTTTCAGTATTTTCCTCGGCTTTGTTAGCAGATACAAGTCAAATGTCTTAATATTTTGTTGCTTTCCATACAAAGAAGTGGCCGAATTTTACACACTTTTGTTGTTAGCGAGACTCCGTATTTTTTATACGTCCATATTAATTGATATGAAACATAATTCCAATTAAGCAACGTTCAAAACCCCCTGATGGAAAGTGACGACGAGGAATGGTCATCTATAGTACCTTGCAGCAGCAAAAGTATAAAATATAAGCTTTAATGTCCTAAATTTATAATCATCATCAGCTCATTATTATGTCCCCACCGAGGGGCTCGAGCCTACCCGTACAGGGTGTATAGGCCTTAGTCGTCCACGCGGACCCAGTTTCGCATACTTCACGCACAACCTTTTGAAACTCTTCGCAGGCGTGCGCCGATTTCCTTATGATGTTTTCCTTCACCGTAAGAGCGTCGGATAACGTACACATAACTTCGAAAATTCGAAAACACATTGGTACGTGGCGGGATTTGATCCTGCGCCCTTCCGGTAGGAAGGCAACAGTCGACACCATTGAGCCATCGACGCTCATATATATAAAGTAATAATAAAAGGGAATTATTGCCATTCAAGCAGCTTTGCAGGGTCGCTGGATTTACAAAGGTATGTCCTTATATGTTTGTTCAGGAATAAAATTAGAATTTACATTAAATGTTGTCTTTTATTAAAAACTAGCGCCGCCCCGACTTCTCACTGATGCAATGCTGATACTAATACACTACAGAAAAACTGTGAAAATTGTATATACCTAAAAACATTTGCAATGCCAGCAGAATTATTTAAAATTATTTACGACATCACATTAGAGACCTCAATAATAACAGTATTTCTCCACTATTTAATAGACGTTATTAAACATAAACCTTCCTCTGGAATCATCCTTCTCTATTAAAAAACCGCATCAATAAGGATATAGGGCCAGAGAAAACGACGTTGTTATTATGTACTGATATTGAATAAAAAGACTACTGTAGCAATATGTGTGGTGAAATTGTTCTTATAAAGTGGATAGGTACTCACAATTATCCTGCCCGTTGGAGTGATGACGTCAATGGAACAAAAAATGTTTATTTTAAGCTTGAAGTGGTAAATTCCTTGGCGAATGTCCTTCTGAACTTAGTCAATAAAGTAGAAGGAAAAATAATGGTTTCTTCCATAAATATTTGATTAATGCAACAAACACTCAAGCTTTTGTATATTATTTGTATGAAATAGGTGAGCATCTAAAGAGACAGCCAGCCTATTTTACGGTATATGGCAAATGTCGCTTTTAAAATTATTGATTAATGAAACAATAAAACCGGCATAAGTTTTGTTTTTATATATGCCGTGACAGTTTATAAAATTAAGGCATCTCTTTGACATTGTTATTGAATGTAAACCGATGAGATGGTATTACGTAGGTTTTTTACTTGTTGATTATCTATCTATCTATATATGTAAGGCTTTTCCGTAATAAAGCTCTATTACACTGTTAAATATTTAGGTACTAATTAACAGGACATTATTTCGTATACCGTACCAGAATAAAGCATCAAACCATAACATTTGTCTCTATAAAAAACCTTTATTATTTTTTAGATTTAACAACTCAAGTATTATTAAATCTTGTATTCTTAAATAGGTGATCATAAAACTTGTGAATTCACGTATGCTCTCGAAAAATATATTAACACTATACTTACTGGAATCAAGGGCTGTGTGATTTTATTATTCCATCAATAAATTATTCTCTTAAGATTAAATTAAAGCAAAAGTACAAAATAAAATATTTTGATGATTCTGCCGAATTTGAGGTCATCGGTATACATGAATAATCAGAAAACATAAGAGAGTCTGGTAGGTTATTGACAAAAATATAAAATACGAGCGGCCTGAGTTGGGATCCCTGAGACACACCGTGATTGTGATTTAAATGAATATGACTCCATCAAACTTATCAGATCACTGAAACTGAAAGCTTCTAGGTTCAGGAGTACTGCAGCAGATTTGAGTTAGCAGTACATTTTAAAGGCTGGTTGTAATTAGTGAGCGCTGCAACTTGTTGATTTCTAATGTTATGGACAAAAGGCATCTTTTTCGGCTTCCGGGTCAACACTCCTCCAACTGTATTCTAACTAATCTGCAATTACCACACGGCAGACATCAACCGATCATAACCAATACAGAAATTCGTCGTGAAATTCCCAACACGAATTATGCTCTTCATAAAGCGACTAATAGAATTAAGGAAGAAAGTCCTGTGTGCAACCGATACCCAGTATCCACATGTACGCACACAGCCATTGAGCAATGTTCCAAATACGAATCAACCAACGAACTCGAGTTAGTCCTCGCTCGGTTAGCTCTCTCGCAACACGCGTACCGCTGTTTAAAATATTGTGTCTGTGAATTGTTTGTAATCGGACGTTATTCAAAACGAGGAGAAAGGTGATGTATTTCCTATTATTTCACTAGTATTTCTACCTGTTCCGGTATTGTTTGCGGAATACTAGTATCTGCTACTCTTAGTATCGGTCATTCACTTGTACGTAGTAATTTTTAGACTTCAGTGTTGTGTTGCGTTTCTAATGTTGTCGATTACGTCTGAAATATATTGGAATACAATTTCCCTTTTTGCTTATGCATCAATGTGCAATTGTTAACGCAGGGTTATTTGAAACTTAAACTATATAAGTACTCAAAATATTTATTTCGTTGTCCGATGCGTATTATTTTATTTTATTGATATCGTTTTATGAAAAGGAAATTAGTTTAGGAAAATTAAACTGTATATGGGTTATCAGCAGCCTAAACTCGAATCGCTCTATTATTTGTGAGTTGGTATTCCTTTAAACGTATGAAATCTAGAGTCTTTTAGTGCTTTTTATCCCTAAATTTTATTTTACTTTGTTTTACCATATTGCCTACACTCATTTTGATGACCCATTTAGGTGTAATGCTTGAGATGTCGGCTACTACACCAAGGGTTCCGGGGTCGATCCCCGGGAGGTACAAATATTTGAGTGCATGAACGTGTTTGTTTGTATTGGTCTGGTTGTTTTCTATGTCTAATATGTATGTACTTACAAGTAAAGTATGTATGTTTATAAAATAATATAATATCCGTTGTTTATATATTACAAGCTAATGCTTAGTTTGGGACTAGATGGCGCTGTGTTAGTGAATATTTATTTCATTTTTATTACTTGTCCTATTCATCTACTTATTATATTAATTTGTGTTCATAGAAGTATTGTTTGGAAAAACACCAAATGTAATGTTAATTGTTACATAAATTTTAAATGCGTTTGCGTGGACAAGGTAATCAAATTGATGTGTTTAATATATGATTCAATCATTTTGCCATTACTTTAATTAGGAACCGGCACAACATTTCTATTTTATTAGTTTGCGTGCAATAATTGATTATTCGATATTTTACATATTGGTAAAAACCTTTATTTAAAATAATTGCAAAATAATAATTATAAATTAAAGAATACAAAACTCTACCGTGCAAACATTTTTTACGGTATTGCAGGCGGGAGACAAACAAATGGCAATAATATTTATTTTAATATTATGCTGGGGTCACACTAGGGCTTAACGTCTCACGCCAATGTACTTTAAATGCAAATATAAAAGGAGACAACCCTATTTTATATATCAAGACACACGTGCGATCGTAGGATGCCCTCCGGACGGTGGACCGACGACTTGGTCGCTGGTGGAGGCTGGATGAGAAAAGCCTTTATCAAGCAGTGGACTGCAATAGGTTTCAGAGAGAAGAGAGTTACATAGTATCACCTCTCCCTTATATGTATAAAGGAGTCAATGTCGTCCGGTGATAGTGTAGCTTTCTAATGGTGTAATTTTTAGTATTAGTACAGAAAATCTTGCTTTAAATATCCGACTTAGCTTTTTTTACCTCAACTGAATTGAAACTATGATCGACCTTTAATGTAATAATAGACTTCCGCAAATTAACCATCAAGTAAGTGATGTTGCAAAACAATATAAATCATTGTTATCATGTTGGCAATAACAAATAAACCATTTTATCGGAACATTGTATAAAACTTATGCAAAAGGAAATATCATATTAGGAAATTTAAGTGCTTATTTGGTAATTTGGTTTGGTGTGCATTCAATTATGCAGTATTTGGGAAAGTTCATGTCTTTATATTTAGATAAATATTTCATTACTTATATCTAACTATATATATAACGGTGTGGACTGTCGCCTTCCTACCGGGAGGGCTGAGATTCAAATCCCGACACGTACCAATGTATTTTCGAATTCTCGAAAATATATATACGTTATCCGACGCTCTTACGGTGAAGGAAAACATCGTGAGGAACCTTCATGCACGCTGCGACACGAAGATTCGAAAGGTTGTGTGTGAAGTCATCCAATCCGCGCTAAGGCCTAATCACCCTATACGCGTAGGCTCGTGCCCCTCGGTGGGGACGTTTAATGAGCTGATGATGATGATGACTTATATCTACATGTATTTCGACTCAAGGGACCTAATTAGCTACGAGTATGTACATATTACATATATATGACAAGCGAATAATAAGCAGGCACTAAACTCATAATCATAACATATATTACAGGTAATCGTGCCAGGGTAGTTATGGTTTGAAAATATTATAGCTATTAAAGGAATTAA
The DNA here is from genome assembly GCA_019425675.1 of Leucinodes orbonalis. Taxonomy (NCBI): domain Eukaryota; kingdom Metazoa; phylum Arthropoda; class Insecta; order Lepidoptera; family Crambidae; genus Leucinodes; species Leucinodes orbonalis. Next base: position 8,301 of record PQWD01000998.1, read on the forward strand.
GTAGACTTAAAAATAGGAAGGAAGTAGTAAAAGTTTGAAAGAAGTAGGAAGAGGTTTCAATTTGCTTCGTAACTTTAATATAAGAATAGTTATTTGAAATTCCTAGTAAAATATTGTTTAGTGAAATTTTGAAGGTATTTTACTTCTTAATTGGTTTTCAACTTATTTATATTTTCTAAATTACTTCATTCATATTAGTTGTGATGTCATCCGAACACGTAGAAATAATAACTCATACATTAAAAGACCTATTAAAGCAGGAAAACAAAAGCCTAAAATCATAAAATATATCATCTTTATTGGTGATCAATGTCATTCTTGTGTAATATTGCGGCAGCATGCCTCAGATTATAAAATTTAGCACTTTGCTTATATAAATGGTAGTAGAGTAGAATATAGAGCGTCGTTGGCTCATTGGTGTGGACTGTTGACTTCCAATCTGGAGGGCGCAAGTTCAAATCCCGCTACGAACCAATGTATGTTCGAATTTTCTAAAATTTTCGTTTATCCGACGCTCTTACGGTGAGGGAAACATTGTGAGGAAACCTGCGCACGCCTGCGAAGATATTCAGTTTCTGCGTGAAGTCGGCCTATCCGCACTGGGCCCGCGTGGACGACTAAGGTCTAATCACCCATTACGTGTAGGCTCGTGCCCCTCGGTGGGAACGTTTAATGAGCTGGTTATGAAAGATTCAAATTTGCTTAGTATAACATTAGTAAAGAGAAGGAGTACAATATATTAGGAGTTTTGCAGGTTTCTTGATGTACCGCTGAAATTGAAAAAAAAATCAAGCTAAAAATAAAGTCCTATTATTTTTGACACTTTCATGTTCCTATTTTCCTCCATCATCTTAAAAATACTTTGCTAGGCAAATACTTTTACAGGTCAACCCTTACCATTAGTCCTTAAATAGGTCGGCTTGTATTTTAGGAACTAGTATATATTTATTTAGTAAAATGTCTTGTTATATTATTTGACGACCCATTTGGTGTTGCGGTTGAGAGATCAGCTGCAACACCAAGAGTTCCGGGTTCGATCCCCGGGTAGTACTAACATTTATGTGTACGAACAAGTCTGTTTGTGATGGTTTGGGTGTTTTCTATGTATAATATGTATGTATTTACAAAAACAAAAAAATATATATAAGTATGTTTATCCGTTGTTTAGTACCCTTATACAGGCTTTACGCTTAACTTGGGGCTATTATTTTAAGATGATCGGAAAACATATTTTTGTTACAGGAAAACATATTGTTATTAGTGTTAAAGTATTTGGCGAATAGAAAAAGACCAATTAATTTAAACAAATAGTACAATGGTGTATTCACAAATTTTTAATTAAAAGATAACTATTTGACATTTGGTCGCGGAACTATGTTGCTAATGAGGTAATCGATAAATAAGAATGAAGCGGAATTATAATATGAATAATAACAAATATATTTATTTAGTATTCATTTTCATTTATTCATTTATATTTGTAACATACAGTACAATAATAATGTTGTGAGAGGTGATAATAAAGTTGTAAATACGCCTTTTTAAGGCATTGTGATGAGATTAATATAATAACAATACTTAGGTATCTATATTAAATTAAATTTTACAAGCATTTAAATTACATAATAACGATTATATTAATCTATATTTCAATTAAATTATATTAAATTAATTTTCAATAATAACTAGTGTATTGAATTTAATTATTATAAGTATCATTTTATTACCTATTATTAAAGGAGGCTAATATCTACAGGGACGTTCCCCCCTTCTCCTCTCTTTTATGGCTTTTGAGGCCGGTTCCCGAAAAAAGAAAAATGAAAGATTTTTTGTTTGTGACTAACAGCCCTTATACCAATGTACAGCTTTCTACCTTAAAAACTGCGAAAAATCGGATATGATACTCCCTCCCCTATTTGAAGGGTTTGGGGTGGATTTTTGAAAAAAAAAAATATGCCATATTTTTTTGTTTCTGACAAATAATCCGCATTCCAAATTTCAGCGTCGTACAAAAACAAACAAAAATTGTGGAATGTTCCATACAAACTTCCAACCCCCATTTTAGGGAAGTGGGGGGTTAAAACGGGACAAAAGTAGCCTAAGACTTATTCTAGGTTACCTTCTATCAACATACCAAGTTTTAATAAAATCCGTTCAGCCGTTTAGGCGTGAAAGCGTAACAAACAGACAGACAGAGACTCTTGCATATTTATAATATAAGTATGGATATGGATGTTACCCTCTTGATAATAAATGATAAGCTTGTTTATTTATTTATTAATTAAATCTTTATTTCACAAATAAATTATGTACAAAGGCGAACTTAATGCCAAGTGGCATTATCTACCAGCTAACTTTTGGGTATGCAGAGAAAGACAAAAAGGTGCGGCGAGAAAAGAAGAGAGAAAAAAAGTTTGACAGTAACTTGTTCTTATATGAGTCAACACTTTCTGATTCAGAAATCACTCACAAAAGCAATCAGCCATTTGAAGCCATTGAAGAAGACCTAGTAAGTATGAGGCATTATTATACAGACACCGAAGAATGATTTTAAACTCTGTGTCATAAGCTAGAAAATTGTTTTTATGTCACAGAAATATGTAACAGTGTCCATAACATCAAATTCATTCTCTCTCAGTCTTTCACATTCGCGGCATATCTCCATAATTATAAGCGCTAATATAGGAAACAGTATTACATGCAACGAATTGCATAAGTGCAATTACCTTGCGGGTATGCACTTTTGTTGCGATGCATTTATTCGCACTGTAGTTGTTTACGTATTTGCAAGTTGTAGTTGCATGACTTTTTTGGTTTAAAGAGAAACTTTAAGGAAAAATCGATAAGTGACAAAGTGATTAGTAATAAGACTAATAAGCGACAGTATTAAATGTGTAATTAAGGTTTATTTATAAACGCGCTGAAATCATAAGTGTAAATACTTTTCATTAATTACAAAGTTACAGAAGAACTTCTGAAATATTTGTCATCATCATCATCATCATCAGCTCATTAAACGTCCCCACCGAGGGGCACGAGCCTACCCGTATAGGGTGATTAGGCCTTAGTCGTCCACGCGGGCCCAGTGCGGGTTGGACGACTTCACACACAACTTCGAATCTCTTCGCCGGCTTGCATGAAGGTTTCCTCACGGTGTTTTCCTTCACCGTAAGAGCGTCGGATAACGTACATATATTTTCGAAAATTCGAAAATACATTGGTACGTGTCGAGATTTGAACCTCAGCCCTCCCGGTAGGAGGGCGACAGTCCACACCATTGAGCCACCGACGCTCCATTCTGAAGTATTTGTCATACCTATAATAAATTATTTCCGAATTCGAGCGTTGGAAATTTTCGTGTTTTTTTTGTACGGCCTCTAGAATGGAAGACAATGAATATAAATTAGGATCGCAATAATGTTACATATCCTTCGGTCTAAGTATTGAAATGGAATATACGACTTGAAAAGGAATTTAAATATTTCCTGATAATGAAATTTATCAGAAATAAAAGTAAGGAAAAAAAAATGTCAACATCAAATTTATTATTTTTAAATCACATACACTGCTAGATAACAAATTGGCGTAAACGTAGTTATTATAGCAGTTATCAAGCATTGACACACATTTGCAATGATTATAGGCACAGTAGACTTTAATTCAGTAGCCTTACTAATACTTATAAACTTATTAAATAATAAATCCAATGTTGCATAACGTCACAAAAAACATTTCAAAAAAGGTCTTGGTCTCTTTAAGGTAACAGCCGAACTATAAGACTCTCCTCTTATGGCCTTATTTTTTATGTCGTCAGAAAATCAATCTGCAGAATTGTATGTTTTTTAAAATATTTTTGTTAATCACATATGAAGTGTTAGACGTTATTGGCACAAGCATACAAATTTTAGGTCCTACTCTTTCACTGTGATCTTAAATAACAAACGAGTCTCTGGTGACATGTCAATTCTAAGGTCGCCGCTGAAGATTCTGATCTTAATACCCTCATAGTCGTAGTTTATGTACTACGACTATGAGGGTATGGTAGTGAGTACGTAGTGATGGACAATACCCCACGTGTAAGATCCTACATACATAAACGTACATGTTCCCTACATGTATCCCCACAAAACTTTCGGTCATAATTTCTCTTTAATCTATTGCATCTGTTGCTGGACGTAGGTCTTCCACATTTTGTGACAGATATCCCGGTTCTCTGTTTTTCTCATCAAGAAACAGCGACCATTTGCAAGTCGTCGGTTCATGGGCTGGAAGGCATCCTACAGTCAAGTAATAGTCGACACTAGGCATTCAAAACTCAGTTCTCAGTGTAGAGGTAGTACCATTTCAATTTATACGATGATTTCGAGGCCGTTCAACGTTTGAAGGATTAAGGCTTACTACGAATCAGGTTTCTTGAGATTGTCACTAGCCTTGACAAAATTGGATAGTGTATCCGAATGTACTATGTTACATTGCAGGATACTTTAGTTGATTCGAATCATATAAAGTTTCAAGAGTATTTAGTAAATACAAGATTGTTTTATTAAAAAAATAATTACACCGATACATTGGTTTTAAACGTCAACTGTTAGATTCAAAAAGACTAAAAGAGCTTGTATGAAAACATTGATGGATGTGAATGAAGCTAGGGAAGTATGTCAGGACCGCGCAAAGTGGCGATCCATCATCTATGCCTACCCCTCTGGGACCAAGGCGTGAGATTTATTTATTTTCATTTATCTGTTAAATTCAAGCCAAACTTTATTTAAATAAATATTTTACAAATAACTTTGAATTAACGTGTGGATTGTTCAATATTTTGGGTGAGCTTCGTTGGAGTGCTTGTTGAAGACATATAATTAATTTTTCGGTATATTATCCTCATTGTCATAATTTAAACCGAGTAGTTTATTTCTGGATGCTTAACTTGGGGCTAGATGGCGCTGTGTGAATGTCAGTGGATATTTTTGTATATATTTTTTTTTTATTTATAATCAACTGAAGCTACTGATAGTTATCAGTACTATGGCATAACAATATGCTTCACTCGTAACGTTTCGCAATGCTCTGTTATCTCACATAATGCATTATAGTATGATAACGAGTCCAAATATTATTTAACTTCCATTACTGGCTTTAAACAGTTCGATCAAAACTTAAACCTAAACGTGGACCGTAATGGACGGAATTTTTGGCATCTGGCCGCGACCTTGTGACAAATATATTTAGGACTAGCTGGGCCCCGCGTTGTTACGCGCGGTATAAGATATTCTCCCGAAGTTAAACGTAGCCGAAGTGTTTGGTTAGGGTGTCTTCTAAATAACACATAATTTTATTGAAATTGCTTCGTCAGGTCACGTTATACTTACTTTACTTTAATTTTCTAAAATTAAAGGTTTTTTTTAAATATAAAAGTAGCTTCAGTTTTTAATTCTTTCATCAGCTACCAACAACAGTCCCGTCAAAACCAGTCCAGCCACATCAGGTTATCCGGAACAATAGACAGACAAAAATAAAATAAAATGTGAGTGCATTAATTAAAAACGTTTATTTTAATATTACAAAAACAGACACTTTAATTTTATTCATATGTACGGATAAAGTAAATACATATCGTAATGGGCGATACTGATATGTGCCACAAAATAAAAAATGTGATAAACTTGAATTTTAAGGGTCAGACATGATATACAGGTCGTATACAAAAAGGCTTTAATCAAAATACGGTTCTACAAGAAGCAGGTCATGGTCAAAATACAGCCCTAGCATACAAAACAGATCATGATTATTGATTAATATACAGGTTTTCCGAAAAATAAACAAAGCATAAAACTCACAAAAATAGATTATTTTAACTTTCTTAAGATTTTATTATTATAGAATTATGTGTGTTGTGCACATGAGTGTCACTCACTTTGTGTACCCTACTCATAGTTGCTTGTTGTTGCCACTGTTGAACTAAAGTATCATACATAAATTACTTCCACATCTTTACCGGTTTATCGGTTAAGAAAATTGCATTGACATAAAAAAAGTAACGGTTATTTTAATATGATGCAAATAGCCTTTTCGTCTAGCCAATTCTATTTATAGCTTCTAGAATAAATGTGGAACATCTATTTTAAGACTGAAGAACAGTTAGGAAGTTGAACTTTTACCAAGTTTAAGCCGAAAGGAGAGTTCGAAAAATTATTAGTTAAATCTTCTCGTGTAATTAAGCATTATGATTTGCCGAGTCCCTTTTAGTTAAATTTATTTTTTATTGTGTTTTTAATTGAATCAAGATTATAATAATGAGATATTTATGCCTTTTATGTTTATAGTTTTATTGAAATATGGTACTGAGCGTCGGTGGCTCAGTGGTGTGGACTGTCGCCTTCCTACCGGGAGGGCTGTGGTTCAAATCCCGACACGTACCAATGTATTCTCGAATTTTCGAAAATATATGTACGTTATCCGACGCTCATACGGTGAAGGAAAACATCGTGAGGAAACCATGCACGCCTGCGAAGAGATTCGAAGGTTGTGTGTGAAGTCGTCCAATCCGCACTGAGTCCGCGTGGACGACTAAGGCCTAATCACCCTATACGGGTAGGCTCGTGCCCCTCGGTGGGGATGTTTAATGAGCTGATGATGATGGTGCAAAAAATGTTGATTAATATTTACCTAAATAAGCGGCCGTGCCTTATTCCAAGGTGCAGTTGAAGTAGGTAATGTTATTTGATTAAATAAATATCCACTGACATACACACAGTGTCATCTAGTCCCAAACTAAGCTTATAATATAAGTACTAAACAATGGATAAATACACCTATTTGTTTTATAAATACGTACATATAATACATAGAAAAATACCCAGACAAATACAAACAGGCATGTTTATGCACACAAATATATATGTTTGCCCGGGGATCGAACTCGGAACCCTTGGTGTAATAGCCGACGTCTCACCCATTACGCCAGATGGGTCGTAAAAATGGAAAAATCTTGACCATTTTTAATGAGATATCATTGCGATGATATTATATTATAATAATATACCTACTCGGTTTCAATGATTCTGACATGCTGATTGTATGACTCACATTTAATGATATAGTTATTTTTCTGACATGAAGGTTATGTTTGCAGTTAAAATTAACATGTCTCCCTTGACTAAATGGCTCGACTTGTTATCCTATGCCCTTATTCCAGTTTATTATCTTTAATACAGGTTGAAACAATTTTCAATGTTTTTCCTTTCGATTTTATAGGTCACTCGAATACTTACATACACACAATATGATACTGGACTCGTCTACTCGTTTGATTTCCTATGAAAAAAGTAGTACGAGCTATAATAAATTATCCAATTGCTCAATCATCATCAGCTCATTAATCGTCCCCATCGATGGGCACGAGCCTCGTATAGGGTGTTCAGGCCTAAGTCGTCCACGCGGGCCCTTTGCGGATTTGCCGAACTCACGCACAACCTTTGAATCTCTTCGCAGAGGTGCGCGGGTTTCCTCATGGTGTTTTCCTTCACCGTAAGATCGTCGGATAACGTACATATAATTTCGAAAAATCGAAAACACATTGGTACGTGGCGGGATTTGGACCTCAGCCCTCCCGGTAGGAGGGCAACAGTCCACACCATTGAGCCACTGCTCTTGCAGTGCTGAATGCAGTGCTTTAATTTAAAGGTTTTTTAAAAGCTTTTATGATACATCTGTATGTATTAGGTTCCTATTAAAACATTCCATAATATGAATACGTCAAATGGATGTCAATGGATCCTTATTCACCCAGTACAGATTTTGTAGCGGGAATGGTATTTTTATTACGATTAATGCAGAGTCACGGTAAAGGCAATTAACCACAACGCCTGCGTTTAAATGCAACTTGACTTAGAACAATGGTGAAAGGGTGCGTGGGCAACAATAGATCCGAAGGCGGCACGGTTACAAAACGGCTGGTATGGCGCCCTTGACTCTATCGCTTATTTGATAGGCGTTTAGTATTTCTTAAACGATTTTTTTTACAAGTTTATAATAGGTAGGCCACTGACGATCCCATTTGGTGTTGCGGTTGAGACGTCGGCTGCTACACCAAGAGTTCCGGGTTCGATCCCCGGGCAGTACAAACATTTGTGCATGAACATATATGTAATGGTCTGGGTGTTTTCTATGAATAAATTTACAAAAAAAATATATTTATCCGTTCTTTAGTACCCATTGTATTATTGCTTTACGCTTAACTTGGGGCTAGATGGCGCTGTGTTAATGTCAGTGGATATTAAATTATATTCATCACATTAATAACTTATGCGTCCTAGTAATAATCTCCTTAACATTTTAAGATACCAAAATGTTCACTATTTATATTATTTAATTTATTCATTGTCACCTATTTTGCATTGAACTTGAAAAGGGCAAAATAAAGTGATAAATTATTGTAAAGAAATTATATTACCATACAACATTTTGAGAAATGTTATAATAATTTAGAATCAATCACTTATTATAAATTATTAATATTTGCATGCCTATGACAGGCAGAATGTAGCATGTACCACTCTACAATATATATAGACACTTTGTAAAACCTATATTCTGTGCAAATAAATAATCTTATCTTATCTTATTACCATACAATAGCTTATTAAAAATATTGTAAGCAGTCGATACCTAATGTTTTAGACTAGTCGTGAAGCAAGGAGTATGACATTAGTTGATTGTCTGACATTTTCAAATATATGAAAATCTTGAATAGAAACACATTCGCTGTGTAGGTGTTATTTATATATTTTGGCATTTTAAAATGTTAAGGAGATTATTACTAGGTAGCATAATTTTTAATGTGATGAATATTATATAAATATCCACTGACATTCGCACAGCGCCATCTAGCCCCAAGTTAAGCGTGAAGCCTGCATTATGGGTACTAAACAACGGATAAACATACTTATATATATTTTTTGTAAATTCATACATATTATACATAGAAAACACCCAGACCATTACAGACATATATGTTCATGCACACAAATGTTTGTACTGCCCGGGGATCGCACCCGGAACCCTTGGTGTTGCAGTCGACGCCTCAACCGCAACACCAAATGGGTCGTCAAAATGCTGAATGCTATATTATGTAGTGTCTATGGAAACTTATTACTGTATACAAAAATATTGTTTTTAAGATTTAAGTATTTCTCAAAACCATAGACATCCGAATATACAATTAGACTGGACAAGCCGCCAAGTTTATAGGCAGTCCCAGTGTCGCAATTTCTTTTCGGTTCTTACCTGTGAAAAGTTATTATATTTCTTGGTAAATTTACTGATTCATTGCGATGATGGCATGTTACAATTGCATCAGGATGGCATTTTGAAAAAAACGGTAATTTCTTTAATATTCGTGCATCTTGACTCGTCTCACAGAGCGTAAATTGGCAGCCAGTGTATGCTCGTGAGCTTACATTTGTCGCACTTTAAACGCGGCTTGCCCATCTCCTGTGAGAAATCTGTGCTCAAAACTGTCAGCTGAAAATATTAATTGATTGAATATTTTGTTATATTTACTATAGAATCTAACTACCTTTGAGATATAAAATTAAGTTTCATTATGTTGTTTTCAAAAAAATCATACGGAACCCATAGCGAAAGATTCTAACATTTTAGCGAGTGTTTTAAGTAGCGTTTAAACGAGTTTACAGCCTGTTTCACACACTGCCTTAACTAGTTTTGGCAATTTTTGACAATCTGACATTGATGACGTCAGTGTCCTCGTCCTTGATATGTAAAGAAGACGGATATTGCTACTGATAAGAACTGGTTTGGGCTTAAAGACTAAGGTTTCTTTAGATTGAATCACAAACTATGTTGAGAAATTTTCCGCAGTACCAGTATACCGAGATTCGAAATTTATTTTTGCGGTCAACTATCCGATTTATTCTCTTCTCTTCAAGCTATCTCATTCCACTGCTGGACAAAGGTCTCCCTTATTTTGCGCCAGATATCCCGGTCCTCCGCATTTCATCCAGCCTCTACCAGCGACCTTTCGCAAGACGTCGGTTTATCGGGCCAAAGAGCGTCCTTCGCTACGCTTGCTGACGACCGACCATAATTGCAATATTTGATACTCTAACGGTGATGAAAACACAAAACAATTGTAATTATATTTTAATAAGATATCGTCCAGTCAAATAAGAGTGCTATGCACTTTTGTGTTTCGGGATGAGGTCACTATAGCTAGTGAAATTACCGGGTATAAGAGACCTAACATCTGTTGTCTCGGGTGACGGGAGCAGTGTGACATTATTGTTGGTTCCTTTAATGTCGTTCTGTTATGGTCAGGCGTATCACTTACTATCAGATGAGCGACCTGACCACAGACATCGGAATATGGGAAATCTGTGGACCTGACCGTCCTATTACCTTCGTAATATAAATAAAAAATTCGAGTATAAACTAATATTTATGGCCGGAAAGAAACTTTGCTGTTTACCGTTTAGCCAATTGATATATCAATATTGCAAGATTCTAATCGATCGATTTAGTCGAAATGTCTTAATACAACAGAATTTATCGTTCTTTTAATAAACACCTATTATAGTAAACAAACAACAGTTATTATTTAAGCGATATTGTCTATGTACTTGAAAATTATTTATTGCAACCATTGTCTATGGTATATAATAATAGACTGCAGTGTAATTGATTACGACTTGGTAAGTAGATTTCTATTGTAAACTCGGTCTTGGTTATGATATAAAAAACTGATAAGAGGTAATTCGTCACTGGTGGAGGCTGGATGAGAAAAGTCGAGGACCGGGATATTGCGCAAAATGTGGGAGACCTAAGTGTGTGTGTGTGTATGATCTAGCACACACACACAAATGCAGAAAATAGTTCCTTTCCATCTTCTGAGTAGAGAGTCCTTAAAAAGTAAACTTTTCAAATATGGAATTATTACGCCCGTAGCCTAGAATACAATAGAACTACACTCATGCATTGGTCTTTACTTAAAAAGAGTTAGGAAGGGATGCCGCTGTCTATCGTATATAGCGCTTTCCCATTCTAACTTAATTTAAGTAAAGATGAATGTTGAGTCTCGTTCCAGAATACAGGCCTTAGTCTCGTATATGGCAAATATGATTGAAATATATAAATTGAAAATTACACAGCACTATCTAGCCCTCCAGATTTGGCAAGGAGCTTGTGATATGAGTGCTAAATAACGGATAAACATATATACAAATTTCACTAGTTCTGCTGTTATGAGATTACAAAAGCAAGCACAAGAACCAATAATTACCCGTAATTTTAAAATAAGTGTGTCACACAGCGCATCTGTGCAAGAGTCATATTTTAAAGGGTCGTTTTCGGCAACTGATTAAATGTTAATTATCGTATGACGAAATGGGTGTACAATTAAAAATGTTAACCTTATAAGTGCAAAGGTCAGGAAGACCAGATGACGTAAGGCAAACCACCCTGAACTTATTATGTCTTGATGTGTCAATCTCAGAATATGAACCTACCATAAGTATTACAATCATATATCATATTGAAGACCCATGTGGTGTATGGGTTGAGAAGTCAATTAAACCAAGGTTTCCGGGTTCAATCTCAAGGCATTACAAACATTTGTGATCATGAACATGTCTGGGTCTAGGTGTTTCTATGTGTACCTAATATGTATTAATTTCCAAAAACAAATATTTTAATATGTTCATCCGTTGTTCAGTTATTGTTTAAGTACTTATTTAAAGTAATTGTAAGGCAGCAAAAGTATCGAGTTTTTAATTTTTAATATTTATTTCTTATAAGGTAACATTACATTAAAACAAATAATGTCTGCTAAATTGTGCAACAGTTGTTAAACTGTTGCACATAGATATTTGCTTGCCAAGCAGCTTTACCACTTTAAGGTACTTTACCAGATATCCTCAGAATTTCATACATGAGCCGTGCGTTTTCCTCAAACATTTAATTTCGAAATAATGTTGCATTTCCTTTTTTTACGCAAGTATACGCATTACGATACGTCATCTTGTCTTGCGTACCATATTGAAAATTTGGCAATTCTTATAGCTGATGGAGGATGATTAAAGTTATGCGAGTTTGAGGATACATCCTTATTTATTGTTATGGTGTATGTATTTGATAGATCAAACGAGTTAATCTCCATCAAAGTCGATTCGTCATGGTCAGGAATATCACTTACCAGGTGAGCGTCTTGACCGTCATGTATACTGGGTAACATAAATAAACAGATTGACAATCATTCCATCCTACATTTTGTATAGCTTCCAGAGCAATTTCGTCCACAGCGTTTAGTTGGTGTTGCGTTGATGTGCTCGCACATGGCTGACATAACCAATTTTCGCAGTAAATATTCGCCCACAAGTACTGCAAGCCAGCACGCCTCCAATATAATTATAAAGGATGGCCGCAGGTAGTCGAGCCTTGAGCTCGTCTCGCTTAGCATCGAGCTCTGCTCTACGCTTCTTTTCGAACTCAAACACCTTGGTGTTTACCGTACGCCTCCAGAATTAATGCTGAGAGCCATCTGCGCTCGCCACTTGCCGGTGAAGCTATAAACGCCATCTGCGGTCAACAGCAGTAGTCAAAACGCCTCCAGAATGGCCGTTCTGCCGCCATTTGAATCATATCAGATTTTTGACCTATTTTTCAATTTCTTACAGATATTACCGTGATCCTGTCACCTACAATGCACCGGTAGCCTACTACAATGAGTGATGGTATGGAAGTGGTGGGCGCCCCGTGTTATGGGGAGGGCTCATTTGTCCCATTTGCCGCAGCGTCCGCCAATCAATTTGAGCTTCCAGGACTTAACTTACACTGTCACTAATGGAAAACGTAAGTTGTTTTGTTTGTTGGTTAAAGTTAATATATTATACTAGCCTCGCGGTAATACCCGCGATATATGATATTCTACTGCAGTAAAATGTAGCCTGTCTTTATTCAGGGTCTCAGTTAACTTCACACCATATAACCAGTTATTTATTCTACTACTTGTTTCCCGCTGTATATCTTATTCTCGCGCAGTAAAACGAAGCCTGTCTTAATCCAGAGTTTAAACTTACTTCACATTGATTCAATGTTGGTCGTGAATATTGTAGTTTAGTGATAATTTTGATAATCATCATCATCAGCTCATTAAACGTCCCCACCGAGGGGCACGAGCCTACCCGTATAGGGTATTAGGCCTTAGTCGTCCACGCGGGCCTAGTGCGGGTTGGACGACTTCACACACAACCTTCGAATCTCTTCGCAGGCGTGCATGAAGGTTTCCTCACGATGTTTTCCTTCACCGTAAGAGCGTCGGATAACGTACATATATTTTCGAAAATTCGAAAACACATTGGTACGTGTCGGGATTTGAACCTCAGCCCTCCCGGTAGGAAGGCGTCAGTCCACACCATTGAGCCACCGACGCTCGAATTTTGATAATAACTGACTGTTTTTTGTTTCAAATAAATAGAACAAAATACATTTATACATTGACTAGTTAGCTACTCTATATATAAATACAAGTATTGTACGCAACAATTTGATTGCCAATTAAAGTCTCGTTACATATTTAACGTTTCTATAATTATATTGATGTAAAGTATAACGTGTTATTTAAATTATTATATACAGATTACTCTTGTTATGTTAAAATTAGTACTTCTTAGACGTTTTCAATGTCAACATGATAATTTGCAAACGTTATTATTTTGTTATATCGAACTTATAAAATTACGTGTGTGTGTAAAGCTAAGTTATAGTTCTTTATAGAAAATCTTACGAGATTTTATGAAGCCGAAGGTCCCAAATATAGGGTTTACGTAGTGATGGCGTACTATCATCGATAATTAATTTTACTATAGATAGCTTTGAATGGATCGACACTATCTAATTGATAAACACGGTAGCGCAAGGTGAGGCATTCCTATTGATGAAGAAAGGATTGATATAAAGAATTAAAAAATAACGGCATTGTGGCCCAGGTCATCAAATCAAAATTGATTGATTTACTTACGTTTACAAAAATACAATTGTATCATCATCATTAGCTCATTAAACGTCCCCACCGAGGAGCACGCACGAGCCTACCCATATAGGGTCATTAGGCCTTAGTCGTCCACGCCACAGTCCACGTTGGCCGACTTCACGCACAACCTGTGAATATCTTCGCAGGCGTGCGCTGGTTTCGTCACGATGTTTTCCTTCACCGTAACAGCGTCGGATAACGTACATATAATTTCAAAAATTGGAAAACACAGTGGCGGAATACAATTGTATACTTTAAAAAATTATTTAATACATTTCGGGTCGGCTTGTGGCTTTTTCCCGTTAAATATCGGTACGAAAAAAATACTATTTTGTTCGGATATACATTGATTAGTTTTGAGAGACCTTGTAATAGGTGCATATAGCATAAGGTCGGTCGTTGACCGCGCAGTCACCGCGCGATCACAAGCGCATAAGTATTATGTGCGAATAATTGCAGTTTGCGAAACACGCCGTTTTGTAGGTTTTTCTTATGCATTTGTACACCATTTGTACAATCGCTGCAACTAGACGACCCGTTTGGTGTAATGGATAAGTCGGGTGCTATACCAAATGTTCTGTGTTCGATCAGGCGGTACAGATATTTTTTAATTGTTTTTTATTTATGAGTGCAAAGGACGGTTAGGACGCTCACCTGTTGGTAAGTGATACGCCTATGACAAAGCGGCATTGAAGGAGACCAACAACAGATAGCTATGATGTAAGAAGTATAGATTCGTGATATGCTCACAAAACAATCGAAAAAAGTGTTCCGAATGCAGCGATAGCACACGTACTCATATTTCGAATGAGCGTTCAACTGTATTCTCATTGGCGGTTCGTTTTTGAGGCACGGATGGCGTATCTACCTTTATATATACATAATATCATGGACAGTTATTATCCTCCATCAATGCCGCACTGCGCCCGTTACCCGAGACGACATATGTTAGGTCGTTTATATCCGGTAATTTCACTAGCTGCAGGGCCCTCATCCCAAAATCACAAAAGTGCATAACACTCCTGTTTCACGAGACGATATCTGGCACTGCGGTGGTACCTACCTAGACGACTCTGTATCGAGTCTACCACTTAGTAAGTAAATAAATGGTGTATAGATTTTTGTTTATTTATTGAATACTGCTACTACTCCTACCTACAGCACAAAGTAACAAAACTTTGTGCTGTACACAGAAATATTTTATTTCCTCGGTTAACAATTTAGGAATCCGTGTTTTTAAGCCAATGACTATTAAGCTAGCGTCAGTGGCTTATTGGTGTAGATCGTTGCCTTCCGATCTGGAGGGCGCAGATTCAATCCCGCCACGTACGTCATTTATAATTTTCAAAATTATATGTACGTGTATCTGACGCTCTTACGGTGAAGAAAAACGTCGTGTGATGAAAACCGTGAGGAAACCTGCGCATGCCTGAGAAGAGATTCAAAGGTTGTGCGTGAAGTTGGCCAATCCGCACTGGCTCGCGTGGAAGACTAAGGCCTAATTACCCTTTACGGGTAGGCTCGTGCCCCTCGGTGGGGACGTATAATGAGCTGATAAGCAATGCATTGTTTATGATAAAAAATAAATATTAAAAAACATTCACAAAGAATCGTAACCTAATTGTAGCCGTGGCCGAAGGGTTATCATGCCCTACGTCATCTTTCTTTTAAGACAATCTGTGATTCAACCGCTTGCCAACGTTGTCAGAGTCCAACTCAAATGGGAAAGAAACTTTCACTTTGCAATGACCCGGTGGGGTTCAAACCCATGACTCTGGTAAACGCAGTGATCTCACACAAAGCCAGACAATTATGGCACTTACATATACACTTCTTCACATATGCCGAAGCAATTCATAGCAATGTCCCTTACAATCAGCCATTAAACGTCCCACCGAGGGGCACGAGCCTACCCGTATAGGGTGATTAGGCCTTAGTCGTCCACGCGCGCCCAGTGCGGATTGGACGACTTCACGCACAACCTTTGAACGATGTTTTCCTTCACCGTAAGAGCGTTGGATAACGTACATTTATTTTTCAAAAATTCGAACACACATCGTGGCAGGATTTAAACCTTAGCCCTCCCGGTAGGAGGGCAATAGTCCACGCCATTGAGCCACCGACGCGATCCTTACGATGATATATTAAACTAAATATTAGGCTTGTTATGCAAAGCCTAAGTGAGCTCGCCTAGCTAGTCACGTGTTTAGCTTCGTTCAGCGGCCTACTTGTCGAGTTATTCGACTTCAAGTGATGTAACTAGTGGACTGGTCAGAAACGTGATGCAAGCTGTTCCCGACGCTTGGAGTGCTTATCAAAATACTGTGAAAATGAATGCTCACTGTAAATGAAAAAAAAAATTTGTCGGTCTTATTGTTTGAAACGATTTCTCCCAGACAAACTTACAACCATAGAATAGAAACAGGAAAGGGCAAGATTGTGCAAAGTTAGTTATTTATATAAGACGTAACAAAAAAATAAAATTCGCAACAAAATAAACACCTGCAGTAATACCGTAGGTATTTGTTTGGTTCCGTATCAATCATTCAATCAGCCCACCATTGTCCACTACTGGATATAGGCCTCTCCTAAGTAACCGTCCATTAATCATGTGATCGGTTCTAGAGGCCTAGTGCTATTTGACCGAGTTCACGCACAAGATTTGAATAGCTTCGCAAGCGTGCGCACTGCAGATTAATTCCTCACGATGTTTTCCTTCACCGTAAGAGCGTCGGATAAACGTACAAATAATTTCGAACATTCGTAAACCATTGGTACGTGACGGGATTAGAACCTGTACCCTCCAGATCGGAAGGCAACAGTCCAAACAAATTAGCCACCGACGCAATACCCTACTTATAAATCTATATGCACGCCACTGCACTTAACCGCTAATACTAAAGCCGATCGTCCACCGGCAACTTATGAATAAATACATATCCACTGACATTCACACAGCCCCAACCAATCCTAAGTTAAGCGTGAAGTATTATGGGTACTAAACAACGGATAAACAAACTCATATACATTTTTCGAAAATACATACATATTACATAGAAAAACTTAACAAAGTTACTTCAGCTTAGCTCGCATAGTTGAACCACTTCTTCATTTCATTTAATTTCACGGCAAACTATGCAAGTTAATCTACGCATAATAGCCCAGCTAAGTCGAACTAACTTAGTTGTGTATCCGATCTGTTACAACGTGAGCTATACTAAATAAGCGCCTCCATTACCTCAGCCTCTCTGGCGCCTGTTGAGCAATAATAAATATTCTTTTGACGACCATGATCTAGCACAAACTGACTTCCACAAGTTCCACAAACGTATATTTAGCCTATTTTTCCGTGGACGAATATATTTCCAAGCTTAGTTCATTGAGCTTAGTTTTCACTTAGTTTAGCTTGCGGTGGACGATCATCTTATAACCGTTGAGTGTTTCCGAACAAAAGATGGAATGATAATGGTCACCAAAATTGAAATGCGTAGCGTTAATAGTTTTATGTTTGTGTGCAATTGAATTGTTGCCACTGTACCGAGGTCATCAACACAATTGATTTTGTGACGAAAATTATAATTTGTTCTGCAGTCATAGTTGTTTACTTAACGGTATTTAAGGTATGTTTACAATACCATCCGTTTTGTGGTAGCTTCAATTAACATTCATAAGGGTTTTGTTAGGACCTAAACTGAATATACATTTTTCATTATTTATAAATTTACAGTTGTTTAATGCGGTACCTCAAAATCTTGTAGAGTTACCAAATAGCACATGAACCCCAAATAAATACATCTTCTATACATATATATATTAATACAATTAGTATTTGTTTGTAATATTGAAATAACCATTTTTTTCTTCATGCATATAGATATATATACGGTAGATACGCCATAATAACAATTTTTTGAAAATTGTCGGTCTCTTTGTCGGTCTGCTTGTTTCGGGTTATCTCTGAAACAGCTGGACGATTCCTGATGCAATAAGAAAAAACAAAGGCTTCTTTTATTTTAGAAAAATCTTTTTATTGTAGGAAAATTACCTAATATTAGCTAGCGTCGCGCGAGCTGCGCGTTTTTTTGTGACTTAACGAAGCATTTTAGGTTAAGTTTTAATGCATGAGAATATCTTAAACCGCGGGGCACAGTTAGTTCATAATAATTTCCATCGTCAAAATTTCTCAGCAAGTGTTTATGAAATATTTCATTTGTGCACTGAATAATTGTTTTAGAGTGTCGTTGGATCAATGGTGTGGACTGTCGCCTTCCTACCGGAAGGGCTGAGGTTCAAATCCCGACACGTACCAATGTGTTTTCAAATTTTCAAAAATATATGTAGTTATCCGACGCTCTTACGGTGAAGGAAAACATCATGAGGAAACCTTCATGCACGCCTGCGAAGAAATTCAAAGGTTGTGCGTGAAGTCGTCCAATCCGCACTGGGTCCGCGTGGACGACTAAGGCGTAATCTATATATACGTACTATATAGGCGTAGCGTATACTCACCCTACACGGGTAGGCTCGAGCCTACCCGTGTAGGGTGTTATAGTTTCCTCACGATTTATTCCTTCACCGTTAACGTACATATGATTTCGAATATTTGAAAACACATTGGTACGTGGCGGGCTTTGAGCGTCCACCTCCAGGTCGGAAGGCAACACCTCACCATTGAGCCACCGAAGCTCTCTACTATGTACTAATATATATGCTATAAAATTTTTTTTATGCTATAGTAAGGAAACGTGCAAACGGCTCATCTGGTGATGGTAAATGTCACCGCCGGCCATGTACATTTGCAATACCAGAGTGCACTGAAATGCGTTGCCGGCCTTTCGAAATTGTGTGTGTGTGCATTCTGATTTGAAAATACGACTCTTGCATACGTGAGATTACGATTATGTTAATTTACAAGGTAAAGTAAATGGTTACTTGGATAACGTACATATAATTTCGAAAATTCGAAAACACATTGGTACGTGGCGGGATTTGAACCTCAGCCCTCCTGGTGAATAAAATTATAGCGCATACTTGATGGAAGTTAAGATATTACCCAACCGAGACTCAAGATGTCCCTCAGAACGCATTTGTTGCATCGAGAATTGCAACTGCAAACATGGCCGCCGTCTACCGAGAATGTTGGTCAATCTTTAGAAAGCTACACGTAAGGATGTATGCTTTTATCGATTGGATTTATTATATTTAAAATATTTTTCATCTATACACCTACATAAAATTGGTCTGTATGTTTGTAATATTGAAATAACCGGTTTTTACTAGCATATGGATATAAAGGAACGGAGTAGTCACCAACATAAATTTTTGGAAACTTTTGTCTGTTTGTTACGAGTAGTCTCCGAAATAGCTGGACTGATTTTGACGGAACTTTTATTGGTGGTAGCTGATGTAATAAGGAAAATCTAAGGCTACTTTTATTTTAGAAAAAAAAACATATTTTATTGAAATAGATCAATGTTGTACCGCGCGGCGCGCAACTATCACGTTACGCGCCGCAATTATTTTATGGTATGAAGTTACCTAAAATCCTAAAAAAACATATAAACTACGATTTCCCTACGGAACCCTCTTTGTATTAGCCGACGTCTCAACCATAATACCAAATGGGTTGTCAATAATATTAATATAGATTAAAAAAGTATCGATATATCAACACTGGTACAGATGCACCCCTAGCGATCACGTGTCAGTCCTGCGGCCTAAATGCAGGCTGCACGTGAATGCACTTGCACGGGTAACGGTTAGGTTGAGAAATGCCATGGCATAACCGCTGCTGGCGTGCCGGTAGTCAACGTTCGAGGTCCTTTGGTTGCTATGGTTGTATTTACTGTCTGTATAATAGAACACTGCGGGTTACGCACACATATATATAAATGAATCCCCAGATATTTACTAGCGAAATATTACTTACATACATACATAACCAGCTCATTAAATGTCTCCCACGAAGGGCACGAGCCTGCCCGTATAGGGTGATTAGGCCTTAGTCGTCCACGCGGGCCCAGTGCGGATTGGACGACTTCACGCACAACCTTCTCCAGAATCTCTTCGCAGGCGTGCGCATGTTTCCTCACGATGACTTTCTTCACCGTAAGAGCGTCGGATAATATACACATATTTATAGGTATGAGGGCAACAGTCCACACCATTGAGCCACCGACCTAATGAAACATTAATATGGAACTTAAAAATTACACAAACACTTATAATGTTTGTACATGAAAACACCTAGATGAATACCAACAGTATATACCTGTGTAGAATAAACATTTGTGTGCATTAACTGAAAGAATTAATTGAAGGAAAGTGCGTGCCCCCGGTTGCCGAGTCTTTAGCCGACGAGGAATGATGCTCAAAGTAAAACTTTAAGATCATTCCCCGTCGCCCAGGGTGCACCGGCCCAAACTGTTGCCGTTCCCTGCAGAATAAAATTCGACAGGACCAACAACAGTTCAAGCACACGAGGAGGTAACCCAGCTTGGCACCCCAGCCACGAACCTCTGTGTAATAGCAGATCCTCTCAACCATCATATCACATGGTGACTTTACGGAGTTTTTATTTATTTCGTTGTTTGTAAGCGTTTTAATCGAGTTAGCAATAAAGTCCCTATTTATCTTTTCGTTGCGAGGGTGCTTCCGCGATCACGTAATGCCGGTGAAAATAATTCAATAGCTTATTAGAAAGTGACGTGACAAATAAACAAGGCTTGCACATAAGTGCATAGGTAACAGCGATGCAATCCGTTACGGGACCGGCTACTGTGTAATTTCTTGCTGTTTGGTCGTATAACAAAACTAGTTTTGTAAGTTTTGTAATAGGGTATGTGACATAATAAAATAAAATTGATTTATTTTCAGGCAACACAACACATATCAATAAATAAATACATTTTATAATTAATAAAATAATTGAAATTTCAATAAAATACATAAACAACACTCAATCGTTTTACACTTACGAAAAAAGCTAAAAATAACTAAGCTTATTACATTTATTCTCGCGTCGTAACATAAAATTAAAATGAAAAAATGCTCGAAGAGGTATACAATTATTACCTATATAGATATAAATAGTCTATGACCTTTTTTCAAACCTATACAAACAATTTTTCAATAATAATAATTGATTTAGTTAAGTCGTCTCGAAAAAATAGTTACAAGTAAAACAAACCTTTGTTTTCGTCGCTGCCACAAGAGATCCACCTCTGTAAATGTTTGGCTACAGATGCTGTTCACACCTATTCCAAAAAGGTGACAAATTATATTTGGCTCATTTAAGTGTCTCCGATGTCCGGACTGATGGACCGACGACTTGTGAAAGGTCGCTGGTGGAGGCTGGATGAGAAACGTGGAGGATCGGTATATTTGGCGCAAAATGGGGAGACCTATGTCCAGCAGTAGACTGCGATAGGTTGAAGAGAGAAGTGTCACCGATTTAAGTCATCCAAATCATATTGATCATAAGCAGCCAAATTATAAATAACTAGTAACGTCACCCCGTGATTTTATAAGAAAGATGTGCTAGTGCTTAGAACATTGGCCGCTTTTTTTGTTGTGTCTGGAAATGGAGTCTACGATTCTTAGAAATTATTTGCTTATTTAATTTGACAGTGCTTGAGCTCATCTTCAAGGCTAAGTGGTGTTTTATTGCATTCGCACGACATTTAAACGGATCTGTTATGTCTGGATAAGTTTTTTTCTTGACCTGTTCTGATTTTCAATAGGTGGTAGACCCGATACTGAGTCGTCTAGGTAGGTACTACCGCAGTGCCAGAAATAATCCCGTGAAAAAAGAGTGATATGAACTTTTGTTTCGGGATGAAGGCACTACCGCTAGTGAAATTACCGGGTATAAGAGACCTAACATTTTTTGTCTCGGGTGACAGGCGCAGTGCGCCATTGGTGGAGAATAATAACTGTTCATCAGATGTTGGTCTCCTTCAATGCCGCTCTGTCATGGTCAGGCGTATCACTTTCCATTAGGTGAGCGTCTTGGCCGTCCTCTTCACTTAGTAACATAAAAAAAAATATTCCCTCCGTGATTCAGTGGGCACAGTGTTCAGCTTAGATCGTGACCCGGGTCGTGGGTTTGAATCCGGCGGGGAAACGATACTATGTATTTATTTTCCTTAGGAGGAGGGCACATTAAGCCGTCGGTCCAAGCTACAATAATTTGTATAGCTATGCTGTACGGGAAGGCCTGGGCCCTGCAGTGGGCCGTTATAGGCTGATGATGATGATATTCTATCCTAATCAACAAATGTTTCTTCTTAGAATATGAGACCGACAAAATGAATGATGTTACAAGAAATAACATGGTGGAACCATTTCGAAAATTTAAGAAATTGATAGATATTTAAAGCAATTCAGTTCAAACTATGCAGTGGAAACAATTGCAATCAAAAGTAAATAAAATCTTAATACGTGCAAAAATATAAACTTAAAACAATTAAGATATTCACCTTGAGATGTTTCAATAATTAATTGTTTAAATCCGTTACACAAAACTGTTAAATACAAAAATTAACAAACTGCATTACACATTTTAATTGCAATCTATTTAAAAGTAATATGCAATGCCTTGGACGTCGAGATTTTTTTGCAAAATTGCTGCAAATCTAAAGGTGTTGCAATTGTACAATATCAATGTAGCATTTTAAGCATATAATGTATGTACATTATTAAATGCTATTTAACTTTAATGATAATTAAGATTAAAACTGTCTTACAAAAAGTAGGTTTTCCACACAAGACTTATTGTGAAGTAAAAATCTGCCGTTCACTAAAATGCCGTTAATTGACAAGCAAATTTTTAGTTCGGCCGATAAGTAATTTCAATTTTGCACGATTATACACACTATTAGAAAGATAGATAGAAATAGAATTGAATTATTGACGGTGCAAAAAAAATATACACGAAAACAGTAGCAATAGGATAAACTCATATAAAAATAATAACTAATATAATAATAACTGGAATAAATATACTGTAAGAAGTAGTAGTTGCTCTGATTCGATTTTTGAAAGTATGATTTCTCTGTTCTCCCTTAATCAAACCCTGGCTTCCTTATCATGGAACAACTTCTGAAGTAGTCTCTTTCCAACAAAATAGAATCGTCAAAATCAGTTCATAAACGATGGAGATATCCACGAACAAACATAAAAAAGTTTCCCTTGAGTTTTCTGGTCTCCATCAAAAGACCCTGACTTCCTTAAAATGTGACCACCCTTAAAGTATTGTCTTTCTAACAAAAAAAATCATCAAAATCGGATCATAAATGACAAAGACATCTGCGAACAAACATAAAAAGCCTATTATATATACGGTCGAATTGAGTAATCTCCTTTTTTGAAGTCGAATAAAAAATGAATTCAGCGCAGTGGTCGTCTTTCCTGAATCGTACTATAGCTGATGCGTACTATTGAATACAGACTATGTATGTATATCAAAACATTCGCAAAGCCCGCACACCTTGTTCAGTAATTACTATATTAGACATTCAATGACACACAACTTTGCATATTAACAATGGTAAGAGGTCAACTTAGGGCAATGTACCGATCGAAACGACAAATAGAGCACAGCACATTAGAGTATATGCCTGAGAAAATAAAGACCAGATTGAATTAAGCAAAGTACAAATTAACGTTAATACAATAAGTTAACTTGTAAATAGTGTTGCGGTATTGTTTAGATTCAAATTTAAGTGAAAAAATTGTGTTCGAAATACATACGAAATGGTTAGTAAAGGAAACACTATTTAAGTAGCACATTTTCTTATTATAAGTAGGTACCTAATTATAAAACAGAATCGTATCTATAGGTATCATACATTTGCTCTTTCTGAAATATGTCTTTTTCTTTCACGATAATCAATAATTTAATGATTTTCAGTTTGGAATTTTGGTTACTAAAGACCTGACCTTTGACAATTTGGTAATGAAATGTTGCTTTTGACTCTACCACTAGATAAATAAATATAAATTATTATCCGCTGACATTCACACAGCGCCATCTAGTAAACTAAGCCTGTAGGACACTAAACAACGGGTAAACAAAGCTATTTCCTTTGTAAATACAAATAATATTAAAAAATATTAAAAAAACCTAGACCAATACAAATAGCCATGTTCAATTGTTCATACAAATGTTTGTACTGCCCGGGGATCGAACTCGGAACCTTAAGTGTGTTGATAAGTGCTTTTTGTAAGCCTAAATTTGAATAAATGGATTTTGGCTATGACATGATTTTACAAACCGTTAAGTCAAATGAAGACTGGCCAATTTTGACTTTAAGTGCAGTTAAAACTAATGGATACTGGTCAGTTTGGGAGTAGATAGGCTCTACAAATGGTTGATTAAATTATTTTGCAAAATACTGTCAAGGATTTTGAATTAGCGAATCCAATTCGATGATATTGTAATTTGGTGCTTTTTCTCTGCGTGTGGTTGCGATGTTACCTTGATATTTGGGTACGTAAAGATTAATTTGCATTGCATCGCATGTTCGAAACTCGTTAGTGAAATATTAAGAATTATATTTAACTGACGAAAAAACTGAGGAGGTTTATAATTCAATGCCTTTATTAGTTCTTTTAATAATAGTCTATCATTATCGACGACCAATTTGGTGTAGCGGTTAAGAGTTCAAGTACTACACTAAGGGTTCCGGATTTCTATTGTTTCTATGTATAATATGTATGTATTTAACAAAATATGTAAGTCCGTTTATCCGTTGTTTAGTACCCATGCTACAAGCTTCACGCGTAACTTGGTGCTAGATGGTGCTGTGTGAATGTCAGTGGATATATATTACTTTATACTTCGTTGACCACTTTTTTAGTAAGTGATATGCCTGCCCATGACCGAGCGGCACTGTAGGAGACCAACAACTTATAGACAATTATTATTCTCCGTCAATGCCGCACTGCGCCATACACCAGAGACAACAGATATTAAGTCTCTTATTCCTGGTAATTTTCCGGTGGTACCTACCTAGACGACTCAGTATAAAGTCTAATACCTAGTAATTTTACAATTCTTTTTTAAACATAAAGTCTGGTTGGTAATTTGAAAAAAGTTTATCCTTCAGGAAAAAGTTTCAATTGGCTTGGATCCATCGAGACATGTTTATCATATTAGTGCAAAATATATGAATGAGATAGGCGAAGATACAACACAAATATTGTTAGTTGGTTGAGGCAGTAAAGTTTAGTTTATTACAACAGCAAAACGACATTTTGCTCTACATTATTATCTATGCGAATGTCCTAGAAAACCTCTGGCAAAATAATTATTGTATTATTTTCCCTCAGATATTGATAATCATTTGCATATGATATAATTATCATGTAATTGATATAAAAGCCAGATGTGCGTCCTTGTTTCAATTATGGTGATATTAAATTGATGGATCGTGGATATTTTACGTAGGGTGTTTCTGACGACCCATTTGGTGTTGCGGTTGAGAGGTCGGCCGCAACACTAAGGGTTCCGGGTTCGATCCCCGGGCAGTACAAACATTTGTGTGCATGAACATGTCTGTTTGTAATGGTCTGGTGTTTTCTATGTATAATATGTATTTACAAAAAAAATGTATACATGTATGTTTATCCGTTGTTTAGTACCCATAATACAGGCTTTACGCTTAACTTGGGGCTAGATGGCGCTGTGTGATTGTCAGTAGATATTTATTTATTTATTTATTTATATGTATGTATCTGCATTGGGCCCGCGTGGTGGTTTAGGTCCCAATCTGCCCATAATGGAGTCATTTTTTCACCTAAATAATAATCATCGTCAGCTCATTATAACGAGGGGCACGAGCCTATCCGTAAAGGGTGTATAGACCTTAGTAGTCCACGCGGGCCCAATGCGGATTGGACGCCTTCACGCACAACCTTTGATACTTCGTAGGCGTGTGCAAGTTTACTCACGATCATTAGAATTAAATTATTATAGTAATCAAAAAAGTATTTTATGTATGTATTTATAAAATAATTATAACAATTAAATGGCAAGCAAAATCTGCAAATATAAATATCCACTGATATTCAGACAGCGTCCTTTAGTAACAATTTAAGCGAGGCGGTTGTATGTATGTTACTAATATAATGGTTACTAAACAATTGGTAAGCATATCTTCATTGTATACTTTGTTTTTCTTAATACATACATATTATACATGGAAGACACCCAGACCATAACAAACAGACATGTTTACGCACACAAATGTTTGTACTACCCGGGGATCGAACCCAGAACCCTTGGTACAGCAGTCGACGTCTTTCTCTCGACCATTACACCATATGGGTCATCAAATTAAATGTCTTTGTGTAACTTAAAAACGTATTGATGCCCGATCCTTCGCTGTTCTTCATACTGGTAGTAGATTTAAGTGACGAGACATTTAACATCATTAATTAAGCTTTATGCCGAAAAGTTGAATGACAATGCGAAATCATTCAAGGTTTCATAGGCAACTTTAATAATAATTAATTGATGATGATGATGATGATGTGACTCAATTAATTATTGTGATTTAAGATAATCAAACGTATTGATTGAAGCTTTTTACCTTGTTTGATTATACGTAATATTATTATGTATTGATAAGATAAAAGTCGTCTAAACGTCAATTTAGAACCAAGAATACCATTTGAAGGCATTTTTCCTCTTTTTAAATCTAATGATACGCATATATTTTGTATCTTACATACGAATAAGATCTATTATTATTGGAATATCTGGCGTAGAAAGGGAGTAAAATATGTCCAGCAGAGGACTGTGATAGGTTGAAGAGAGTGACATAATAAAATCTATTGGTTTAAAGAAGAAATTGAGAAATAAAGTAATAAAAATACTGAATAAGTAATACATGTGGAAACATGAAACAAAAAAATATTATGAAAAACACTTTATTTTAATTAGTTTCAGTGTTCTTTGTTGATTGCGTACAAACTGTTTTTATCTAAAATAATATTAAATCACAAATATTTGTACTTAAAATTGCTGAAAACATTCAAAATGTCATGAAAATTGCTTCAAAAGTTTCCAATATACATTTCACATTGTACGTATCTTTTGCTGCGTTTCTTAAGTCTAGGCTGCATTGTTTTTATTATTGGTTCCTATACACTTTTGTTATGTGACCTCGGCGTTTTGTAGGGTGTTGCGAAATTTGCTATTTAATACTCAATGTCAGACTTCAGAATTACCTAAGACTAATTAGCTATGCTCGGGGTCTCTTTTGGGGATAAGATCATAAATGATTTAATCCGTAAGAGAACTTAAGTTACCGACATAGCCCGCCGGATAAGCAAGTTGAAGTCAGTGGGCATAGATGCGAGCCTTATTTGCGAAGAAACTGTGTTATAGAGGTCCGTTTGGAGGTTGTGCTTAGCAAACTCTGAGGCTCGTACTGGTGCGTATCACAGAATGCACAATATGATACAACTCATTGATGACCCCCGCCAGGTGTAAAGACTGTTTGCAAATATATGAAAACTACGCATACCGGGCTATGGAATTGTGTTTAGTGGGTCTGGATAGCTGGGTTATGGTTTTAGGTTTTTATAATAAA
>PQWD01000999.1:0-100562 GCA_019425675.1 Leucinodes orbonalis
GAAAAATGGATTTCCCGAACTTATATACCTAAATTATAATAAATGTCGTTTCTTTACAAAAGTATTTTCAAAAAGTATCTTTAAAAAGTATTTGAAAGATACGTATTTTGTATCTAGTATTTCAGATACCTTTTTAGAAAAGTTTGTATTTGTATTTGAAATACTTTTTTTTCCAAAATATCTAGTATTTAGATACTTGTATGGGGTATTTATACATATCTGCTGGTCACGTATATCGCAGAACGATGGCTTGGAGCAGACGAGTAGTGGAGTCCGCTTAAGGCCAATGTAGCGTAGACGCCCTCCAGCCCGATGGACCGACAACTTTCGAAGGTCGCAGGTGGAGGCTGGATGAGGAAAGCGGAGGATCGGGATATCAGGCGCAAAATAGGGGAGACCTATGTCCAGCGGTGGACTGCAAAAGGTTGAAGAGAGAGATATAGAGAGTAAAGGGAATTTAAAAAGTGTGGGTTCCCATACAAATTCTAATTTCTATTACATTTGTACTTAAACTTCCTTAGAAATTTTTATTTAGTTTTTTTTTTGTAGATACTTCATAAAACGAATCTCCTCATCACATTTTCATACGTAACTTCAACTCAGTCAGGACATGTTTTAAAAGTCAAGAAAAGGGCTGTTTTAATAAAAAAAACGTTTATCAACTGTTATGCGTATCACTCTGTATAACCTCTACACCAATAATGAAATAAAAATCATTGACGTACGAGTATTTCTCAATTTCGTTTTTCAATATTAACAAATATTACGGTTCATTTTTAAATTATCTGTAAAATTTAATTTCCAAAAAATATTTTACCACCTGAATACACTAAACTTCCCATATATAAATTCTTGAGGGAAACTGATAAATCATTATTCTAGTAAGTCAGTTCCTTTCATAACATTCTGGATAGAATTTACTTCAACTATGTGGTCGAAAGTAAACGTTGGTGTAATATTATTATTATTTCATCTCCTAACAACACAGACGAGGACAGCTAATGCGTTGTTATCGATCAATATACCAGAAGAAGGGAGACTGAACTTTACCGAACTTGCTAGCAGATTTGGTTTAGAGTGCAAAGAATACGACGTAACTACTGAAGATGGTTACGTATTAAAATTGTTCAACATACCAGGCAACAAAAGCAGACCTGTATTGTATTGGCACGGCGTTCTTGACTCTGCTGATACGTGTCTTGTTAGAGGTGCCAATTCCTCTTGTTATTCTCTTGCTGCCGATGGTAATGATGTCTGGATCGGTAATTCAAGAGGGAATAAATACAGTCGGCGCCATCAAACTCTGGACCCAGTTCTGGATAAAGAAAAATTTTGGGACTTCAGTTTCAATGAGTTTGGATATTACGATTTGCCAGCTTCAATCGATTTTATTCTCCAACAAACCGGTGAAAAGCAACTTTCAGCAATCGGCCATTCTCAAGGAAACTCGATATTCTATATAATGGGAGCAACAAGACCAGAATACAATGCAAAGGTGAAATTACTGATTGCTATGGCTCCAGTGGCTTTTCTGAACAATCTGAGGGGATTGTGGCCGAGTCTCATCCCATTATGGCCTATTTTTACAAATGCTTTAGCTTTGGGTGGTGTTTATGAGATATTTTCAAATGGAAGTGCAGCACACAAATTCATCCAACTTACTTGTTCACAAGGCGCCATCGGTAACAGAATATGCAATGATGGTATACTGATGTCACTTGCTGGGAAAGACTCTGAAGAATTAGAACCAGAATTCTTTAGAGTACTACTCGGACACTATCCAGCAGGTTCAGCGCGGAAGAATGGAGATCACTACGAACAGGTTGTGTTAAGAAAGACCTTTGGTAAATTTGACTATGGACTGATTAAGAATCGGGAAGTTTATGGCACCGACCAACCCCCTGACTATAACCTGGCAAATGTAACTATGCCCGTAGCTATACTTGCAGCTGAGAACGATAATTTCTCCACCCTCGCAGACGTTGATACATTAAGAAGTAAACTAGCTAACGTAGTTTATTATAAAATAATGGAACGCAAGCTCTTCAACCACCTCAATTTTATAGTAGGAAAGAATATGAATGAATACATTAATCCAGTATTAAAATCGTTACTTTTGCAATATGCTTAGTTTCATAGAGCTTGTTGATTGCTTTAGAAATAAATTTATCACCAAGAAGTAATGTTTACATTTAACTTTCCTACCCGTTTTCCTTTTATCTATCCCGTAATAATTCTGTATTTTCGCCCACTTTTATTAGTAAGGAAGGTGTTTAACACAATCGTTTTAAATTTGATATTTAAGGGTGTCTGTTGAACGAGTTATTTAAAAAGAACATCGCTTTTCACTCTGGTCATAAGTTAGTATCCCGATTCGGATAGTATAGTGAAAAATTAAAAATAGTTACATTATAAGTAACTACTACAAGAAATTTACATATTATTATGTGCCCACTTTAAACAACAAAAACATGTTCGGGTAATTCAACAGAATTAGATACTACTACTTTTAGTTAGCCAAAAGCATGTGGAGGCGATTAACCAAGTATTGCTTAGATTCCTACTTAAAGACTACATCACTTCAAATGTTAAAACTCTACTCATAAAGTATAACACATTTAAAGTTGAATAAAGACATTAACTCTTAACTCTTCAGCAATAAGGTAGGATGTTCTGTTAATGCCGTGCCACACTGTGCGATTTATAATTACTTTAGTAAAATATTAGTCCTTAATGAGTACCTGAGGCGTCTGCAAAGTTTTTTATCGGCTTTTCCATACGTGAGAACTGTACGTTATGATTTTAAGTTACTCATACAGGAAGTTGAAGCTTCTTTATGGTTTAGAAGCTATGTTATTATAGCAATTAAACGAATTAAGGCAGTTATCGGTTGAGAAATGTAATTGGATATGGGAGCGGGTTGAGATTACATCCTACTCTAATGGATATTAAAAACCTGATTCATTAATATTATTTATGGTATAATGGGCATTTGTTAAAAAATATATCCCCATACGAGGAATTATTGTAGAATAAGTACATAGTCGTATGGTGGAAGTCATTAAAATAACTTTTGGTCATCATTGGATATGCCAGGCTACAATAATGGTGATGATTATATTACCAGCATGTTCTATACGCTATTCAATGTATCCACTCAAAGTAAGGTGGGTTGGACATAGAAGAACCTTTACAAGATAGGTTAACAAAAGAGCGCTGTTACCCGTTCTCTGATTAATTTCTTGTCCCTAGGTCACCTTTTAATGGCACCCGCATCAAGAGTGATGTTAGTAATAATTTTATTTCAATCTGCCCTGGCCACGTGGTATTGAGCTCGGGGTTATAAGCAGGCTGATATCTATTATAATATTGATAAATGAGAACTATAGATAACATAATTTAATAAAACAACATTCTCTCAAGTCATTAAAACAATGTTAAGACATTTACAAATAGCTTATTCAACATATTCACCCTTCACCCAGACCGCGTTTGACCTTGTATAAGATTAACTCTTGCAGATTTTAATCCCCAACACGGAAATTTTATTTTTGGTTACGTATAAGACAAGGTTAGCCTGAATGCTTTTTTCCTTAATTCATGACCTTATGGATACTTATCCAATTGGCCATGCACTCAGGAAAAAAATCAAAACCATTCTACTTGACTTATGACTACCTGAGATAAAATGGGGTAAACAATTTGACTTATGACTACCGGGATAAAATTTACTAGAGATCAGTTCTCCATTATTCTCTCTTCGAAACGGGTTTTACAATACAACACTTCTGAATTTTAATTGTAGAAAAGTTTCAGCTCGAATGGGCCGGCCGTCCAGAGCGCCAAGGCTAATCAGAAAACGACGTGAAGCAATATTGTGTTTCAAATTACCGGAGGCTCGAAACCCGCCCTTCATGTCCTTTCATCTCCCTTTTAAAGGTCGGCAAAGCACTCCTTGCTCCTTCAGAGTTCTGATTGTCCATGGTTTGGGGCGGTATCACTTAATATCAGGTAAACCGTTCGTTCGTTTCCCTACCAATGAAAAAAAAGAACTGTTAAAAAACAAGTCCAGAACAGTAAAGCTGGACAATTCTATAAATAAAAAAAACAGATGTTTGCAAGTCTGCCGCGTTAAAAGAGATTCCACACAAATAATAAACTCACGAGCTTTGCTGGCTTCTAGAATCTTTTACTCTTCTTGGCAAGAGATGTAGTATAAGTGAATAACAATCAGACTGTATATTTGGTGACAGTGTCTGTAATGTTTCCTTTGAAGCGCTTCTGCGCTTTATTTCAATTTGTAACGCAATTAATCACTGTTTTTAATTCACACACTGGCAGCTAATGCGTCATAGACACATATTAGTATAGCTAAAGTTAAAAGCTATCCGTCTGGACAGTTTCAATTCAGTGATGGAGTTTGAAAAGAACTAATTCGGACGGACACGAGTGATGTGGCCATTAGAATGATTGCCCGTCACTGCAGTCTGATGCAGCCTCAAGGGTACAGACGCCTCTTAACGGATTGAATTTTGTATAGGAACTGGACGTACGGAGTTTGGATCTTTACATCTTTTACATCTCAAACGTCCAGAACGTATAAAATAAAATAGCAATATTTGGCAGATTTTAGTTTTTCAATTACAATAGGTATTGGATGATATTGCAAATAACTGTCTCCTTGGTCTAATGGGCACAGCGTTCGGCTGCGTGACCCGGAGGTCGTGGGTTCGATTCCCGCGGGGAAACGTCACTTTGTGTGGTTTTTTTCTAGTTTGTGAATATTGCAGGCTTAATCACATGATTTTTCGAATAGAAAGTGTTTTGGCGGGCATCTTAAATATTTAGTACACTACTTTGATAAATCATGTCGGGTTCAGCCTACGTTTGCAATGTAGAAGCGGAAGAAAATAAATTATTTACGACATCATATCAGAAACTTCAAAAATAACAGTATTTCTTCACAATTTAAAGGATGGTATTATACATATAAAGCTACCTTTTGAATCACTCTATTTATTAAAAAAAAACGCATCAAAATCCATTTCGTCGTTTTAAAGATTTAAGCGCACAAAGGGAAAGAAAAAGCGACTTTGTTTGATACTATGTTGTGATGAGATATATTTTCGAACGGGTCAAATATTTGAAATCTGACCGATTATTATTATTATTATTCCGCAAAGGCTTCAGCACCATAGACCACATACATACGCTGCGGCAGGTTATACAGAAGACTAGAGAGTATAACCGGCCATTATGCTTGGCGTTTGTGGCCTATGAGAAAGCCTTTGATTCGATCGAGACTTGGGCTGTGCTTCAGGCCCTCCAACGGTGCCATATTGACTTTCGCTATATCGAAGTATTGAGATGTCTGTACGAGAGCGCTACTATGTCAGTCCGTGTACATGAAGAGCTTACACAACCTATCCAATTGCACCGAGGAGTGAGACAGGGAGACGTTATATCTCCGAAACTGTTCACAGTTGCGTTGGAAGATATGTTTAAGCTGCTCGATTGGAAAGACTTGGCATCAACGTGAATGGCGAGTACATCACTCATCTTCGATTTGCCGATGATATAGTAGTCATGGCAGAATCCATGGAGGATTTAAGCACTATGCTCGAAACCCTAGACGGAGCTTCTCAACAGGTGGGTCTTAAAATGAACATGGACAAGACGAAAGTCATGTCTAATGCCCATGTCGTACCTATACCGATATCAGTTGGAAGTTCTGTCCTCGAAGTTGTTGACGAATATGTGTACCTGGACAGGTAGTCCAAATGGTAGTCCAACTTCGAGAAGGAGGTTTCTCGTCGAATCCAATTAGGATGGGCAGCGTTCGGGAAGTTAAGGCAGATCTTTTCGTCCAAAATACCTCGGTGTCTCAAGACGAAGGTCTTTGACCAGTGTGTGTTGCCAGTTATGACATACGGAAGCGAAACGTGGTCGCTCACTAAGGGCCTCTTGAATAGACTCAAGGTTGCTCAGCGTGCTATGGAGAGAGCTATGTTAGGTGTCTCCCTACGCGATAAAATCCGATGATATCCGTAGGAGAACTAGGGTGACCGACATAGCCCAGAGGATTAGCAAGTTGAAGTGGCAGTGGGCAGGGCACATAGTGCGTAGAACCGATGGCCGATGGGGCGGAAAGGTTCTCGAGTGGCGTCCACGTAACGGAAAGCGAAGCGTAGGCCGACCCCCAACCAGATGGACGGATGATCTGGTTAAGGTGGCGGGTAGCAGATGGATGTCAACTGCAAGGGATCGGTCCGCGTGGAAATCATTAGGGGAGGCCTTCGTTCAGCAGTGGACATAATTGGGCTGTAATGACGATGATGATGATGATGACCGATTATGAAAGTGCAAACACTTCTACAGGTAATAAGAGAGTCATTTTGAGGACATTATTTATTAATAACGTGTCAACATGTATAATGAATTGAAACAACATACAATTCGCTTCCAGACATCAAACGCTTTCATATTTTCCTTTAAACATATTACAATTTTCATTCCTACGTCGCATCATATCGCGCACCTACGTAATATCACAGGCCATCTAGTGAGAAAGGCTAGGAGATAGCTATACATGCATAATATTCTTTAACTGAACTTGGTGGATTATACAAAGGCAGTAAAATTTAAAAGTTGAAAATTTATATTCTTAATGAAAAAAATAATGTTTGTCAATTAACCGTAATGTATGCTGAAATCCCTAACAACTCTCTCTCATATTTGTATTGCTTTTATTTTAAGCGATTAAGTTTAAGTTATACTTTTGATTAACCTATTTAACCCCAAAACTCCAACCACAATAGGAAACCTATCATTTCTGATGCTTAAAGGAGTCACTGGCATCATTAATACCCAAAAATGTGCCCACAAGAACAAACCAAATCATACTATTGTGTAGGATTGCTTTAATAGGGAGAATTCAAAACCTTAATTGTTGCCTTATTTGATTTAACAGGCAACACACTTTTCTTAACAAGAAGCCCAGCTCCTTGCCTACACGTACGAGCTCGCGAAGGCGACCGTCGTCGGTCCCCAAGCTGTTCAAAGAGGTGTTTACATGCATTTTATACCGGGCTGCCTTTATCAAGTCGCTACATTTGCGCCGCAGGAGTCGTCAACCTTCTCAAAATATTTACTTAGCGCGCCTTCTCACTTTACGCGACTTTAACTGCAGGTGCAAAATTGAAAAAGTTTATGTAACGACCTTTTTTAGCGGCAACAAAAGAAATGTTAGCAACTAATTGAAGCGCCGGTTGTGGGTCTGCGTTTTATTGCAATATTTTAATGGCAACTTTGTAAGTATTCGGGTGCAGTTTCCGTTATTTCGTTGGTGAGATTTTTATTTCTGCTTCAGACGTTACCTCCCTAAATTATGGTAAATATCTACATCAAGTTAAGGCATAAATAATTTCAGCAAAAATCTTCATAGTAAATACCGATGGCGTAGCAGCTAAGGCAATCGGTTAACGAACATAAATCTAAGCTTATCTAACTATTGCAAACAAGACTCAAAAATGCTTGCCTAAAAAAATATAAATTTAGTTTTTTATTATATCTAATAAATCCCTGGAAGCCATCAAAGTGTTCAGAACTATGAAAGTATTTTTCCTATCAAATTATAAAACGAAACGAAAAATGGTTAGTCGATATCGACAACAAAACCCTAAGCATCACCAAATCTGTCACTTTACATTATACAGAAGGTAATATGGAGTTTTATTGGTATGATTAGAGCAGCATAATTTTGTATTTCCGCTGGTGAAGCTGCATCAGTTTTACGAGCCATCTGCCTTTCGCAAAATCTTCGCGATGCCGCATTAGCACTCCGATAACATACGATATTACACACCGTTGAAATTCAATTTTGTATTTTTAAATAATGTTTTTAGTTCCAACGTTAAGTACTTCAAGTTTGTAAGGAATAATTTCTGAAAGTGCGGATTTTTTTATGTCATTAATGAACAGGATGGTCAGTTCGCTCACCCCGTGGCAAGCATTGATTTAAAAAGTATAGATTCGTGATATGGTCACAAACAATCGAAAAAGTGTTCCGAATGCAGCGACAGCACACACACATATTTTGATTGAGCGTACATTTACCTAAGTTTAGGCCTTAGTCTTTCACGCGGGCCCAGTACTGGTTGGACGACTTCACGTACAACCTTTGAATCTCTTCGCATGCGTGCGCAGGTTTTATCACGATGTTTTTCTTCACTCTGAGAGCATCGGATAACGTACATATAATTTCGGAAATTCAAAGCACGTTGGTATGTGTCGGGATTTGAACTTCAGCCCTCACGGAAGAAGGACAACAGTCCACACCATTGAGCCACCGACGCTCTTAACTAAAATAAAAAACACTTAGCTCTTAACTAAAATAAATTTAGATAGATTAAATATGTAACCGTCACGTCACATACCTAATGTGTATGTGACGTGACGTCACTTTACCTCTAGATAACATACTCATTTAAATATCTTAAAATATTTGAATACTGACTTAAACAAGACCTCAACTTACAGCTATGTATATTAATGTTGCAAAGTTGTCAAATAAAACTTTTTAAAAACCGAACCTGTGTTTTGAAATTTCGAAACTGTCCATTTTCATTTGAGTATTGAAAAAAGGTCGACAACATACTTCTTTATTCTTTCAGATTTAATTCCCCATCGTGAATTAATTAAGCCCAAATTACTTGATGACTAAAATAAACGTAATTAAAACTTCGCGAATCAACTTGCGCCTGATTTCTTTTTTAATTTGGCTCCACCCGACTAATTTCGTCAGCGCACCGGGGGTTTGACACACCCCATAAGGAAATGTACCCTTTGTCAGGAAAATGCAAGTAATTTCCAGAAGAATATTGTACACTCTCCTATTTAATTGGAAATCAGATCCTTCCTGTATATATATATTAATGTATACGTATTAAACTTAGTTTTAAAGTTTTAAAAATTCCTGAAAATAATTCATATTGGTTTTTGTGGCTAAGTGAAGTCCTCCTAACATAAAATGAACGAATTTGAAATTACGAACATTATAAATAATAATATCCACTGACATTCGCACAGTGTCATTTCGCCATAAACTAAGCATAAGACTGTAATGAAATAATTAACGCGCAATGGAGCGAGCTATGCTTGGAGTCTCTTTTAGGGATAAGATCAGAAATTATTTAATCCGCAAGAGAACTAAAGTTACCGACATAGCCCGCCGGATCAGCAAGTTGAAGTGGCAGTGGGCTGGTCACGTATGTCGTAGAACCGATGGCCGTTGGAGCAGACGAGTTCTGGAGTGGAGACCGCGTCTTGGCAAGCGTAGCGTAGAACGCCCTCCAGCCCGATGGACCGACGACTTGCGGAAGGTCGCTGGTGGGAGCTGGATGAGAAAAGTGGAGGACCGGGATATCTGGCGCAAAATGGGGGAGACCTATGTCCAGCAGTGGACTGCGATAGGTTGAAGAGAGAGAGAGAGAGAGAAACATACTTATATACTTTTTTCGTAAATACATGTACATAGATAAACACCCAAACTAATACAAACTGACATGTTCATGTACACAAATGTTTGTACTATCCGGGAATCGAACCGTCTCAGCCATTACACCAGATGGGTCGGCAAATTATGTCTCTCGAAATAAAGTTACGGGCCTGATGATTCAACCCCGCAGAACTTGACACAAAATAATATGTTCACTTTCTAATAAGCTAATAAAAAAACTCACGCAATGTAAGTGCAATCTGAAGGATGATTTAGGACAAATTCAGCCTGATTTATAATGTTTTATGTCCGTAAGACACGGTCGAAAATAAATAAAGGAAAAGCGCTTGATTGTGTAATGAAAACCCGACAAGACACATATCATGGTCAAGATTACTCCAAGTTAGAAAACGAAGAAGCGACAATTATAGCAACGAATTCAGTTAATCTGATCGTAATCCCATTTTTGTAATAAATAATAAAATATTTTTTAGTTTCTCGGCCATTAGACTGCCAAGACTAAGCCTCCAGGATCCATCCTATCATTAGTGTCATATTTATTTTGTGCAAGATCATTTTTCAATAGCACTTCCACCTTTTTATTTCACGTGCGTATAAAATGGGATAGAATAAATAAGGCATAGGGTAAACGTACATTTTGTAGATTACTGCATTTACGAGGGTCTGACTATTTTACACCGTTCAGTGGCTTTACGATTCATTACATTCGCTGACCAAGCGGCGTGTTGGTCAGAATTGCTCGCGTCACACTATAACGCAGGAAAATAGCAGTAACTCATATGGGTGAGTTACTGCTATTTTTTTGTCAAAGGAATAAAAGGTGCGTTGTATTATCTATCTATGAGTTTTTCTCTCGAAAGTGTATTGTAATATACAGGGGGTTTGGTGCGTGAACCAACAGATTTTTGGGAGGTTGGGAGGGTTTTACGCTACTTTTCCCCTGTAGAAGCAAGGTCTTAAGTTGTATTTCAGTTTTTCAAGTTTTTTGAGTTTGTAAGATCTTAATTTTTTCCTAATATGAATCATATCAAGTACACATTTATTTGGAATAAGAATATAATACAAAATGCAAGAAGAAGTCATCATGCGATATTGTCACAACAAATAAAAAGTTATGAGGATTTAAATGCATGAATTTAGGTGTTTAATGAAAATCATAAAAAAGTCATATCTTAACTACCGTGAAAGTTAAGACATTGCGTCTACCGGGACAAAGAAGCGTAAATTTTGATACCACATTCTGGTTACTGCCACAGCTACTGTGACATACAAAGAAGCGTGTGCCATATAACATTTTTTATAGACAAATATAAAGTCGTCTTGGTTCATCAGAAGACAGTAGCCGCGGAGGTGATTGCAAACGATGGCACCCCATCTTTATTGCTTGTTACGCATCGTAAACGCGGATGGTGTGGTCACTGATAATGTTGTCCCGAATTTATTTTCTGATGAACATAAAAGCTTAACGAGCTTCCGTGAATAACGTAGGTTTGTTTTTCCTTTTTATGTAGAATCACATGGAATGACGATATTTTGAAATTGCATGATTATTCTCAGTTTTGTCACCGATATAATGACTATATTAAACGCATAATATTGAATATTTTAATGAATATTGATATAATTATATTTCTTCCATTATCGCATTATAAAAGTTATGATATATAGGGCAATTAGAACCTTAACCTATCATATTTATTTCCCACGGGCATCATGCCTCGAACCTGTGTCCTAGGTAGCGGATTGGCTCATAGTTAACGACTTCGTACACAGAATCATATTTCTTTTCAGGGAATCGGGTTCAACCTGCAATTTTCTAACTAAACTGGGAGATATTCGAGAATCCTTTAGACCATCAAGTGTACATGGATGGCGGTTTCTCTTAACAACTTGTTATCTGTCCGCTTAAAAAACGAATGTTCAAAGATAATGTGAAATTTCGGTACCTTTTACAGTACACTGTATACAACACCTGAACATCCCAAGTTAGTTACGTTAGGTA
The DNA here is from genome assembly GCA_019425675.1 of Leucinodes orbonalis. NCBI lineage: Eukaryota > Metazoa > Arthropoda > Insecta > Lepidoptera > Crambidae > Leucinodes > Leucinodes orbonalis. Next base: position 11,520 of record PQWD01000999.1, read on the forward strand.
GTTTATTAATTTACTCGGTTGTAAAATTATTGTTATTTATTAAAAAATATTTAAATGTTCTTTTTTATATTAAAACGTACTGGGTGTTTTGATAAATTGGCATTAATATCACTTTGTTTCATAATCCTATCTCTAAATCTCCAGTTCTACACAACATTGAGGTTCAAGACAATTATTCTAGAAACTTCCATTAATGCACAGCGGGATTTGCACCCGAGACTTAACAACCTATAAATTAACACTATAAATCGCTCCGCTTAACTAAGGTCTTAATCCATAGTAATTCTTATCAGTTTTCACCCTTTTCATTCTAATCACTGTAAATGTTATTTGAGTACTGTTATTCGTTATAAGTATGTAACTGTACCTATAGTCTTATAATTGTGTTTTGTGGAGTAACTTTGTAGAAAGTACGCTAAAACACTTTCTCGTGCATAAAGTGTCTGGTCCCATTAGTCCAGTCGTTATCTGGTTAGGTTAATATTTTTAGTGTCTATTTTACTAGAGGGCGTGAGTGAAGTTTATGTACGGACGATACGCTTAGGTATATTTTGCTTTCATAACTTGTTAGTGGAGTGAATTTTGTAAAGTTGACGGTTTTTGGGGAAGTGAAGGCATCGTTAAAAATAATATGCATTTTAACACGATTTCTGGAAGTTTAAATTAAGTTACCTATTGTTATTCGATATACCAATCAACCAGTAAAACCTGATGCAATGCACATTTCGTTCATGTCATATTTATAGTGACACACCCACACCCAAAGATCATTAGGTCATCCGGCTTGTCAAGCTGAAGTTACCTACCGGTATGTATGTGGTCTCCATGTGATAACCTTTCAAACATTAAATATTTATTTAACTTAAAATTAACATAATCGTGTACGATTAGATACAATACAATGATTACTTATCCTAGTTGTAAATCAAATCCCTACGTCCTAGATTAAAGGTTTAATTTAAAATATTATAACGCTAGATTACTCTACCAACGTGATTATATTATTAGTTATTGGTGCAATTATTTTGTGTTTGTGTGAATGTTTCATAGAACCCAATAGCTTTAAACATATTGGCAACTTAGTCGTCAAATTTTCTAGAAACACTAAAACGGGCAATGCTTTGAGTAAATAAAAAAGGCACGAATCCAATCAAGTTAGTAAACAGAGACGGCGAGCGGGGGGAAATGCATAAAATGTACGCACACGCACCAAATGGTGTGCAGTAAAAGTATTTTTATGTGTTCTGCGACGCTAGATAAAGGACCCCCAGGTGTCCACCGGTTTATTGACGGTCACTTTATGATTCTCAAATTTCTATAAACTCACCTCTATTATTTATACTGTTCGGAAAATACCCTTTAGGAAGACATGAGCCGACACCATTTTGGTAAAATTAAATTTGTACGGTTTTTACAACGTTCTTAGTACCTACGTGTTTGGATGAAAGAAGGCAAACTATGTTTAGTTTTTTACTACAAAAATAAAGGAAAATATTAATGTGCATTCTAGTATGTATCAAGTTTTTTTTTAATGTTACGGAGTGTACGGGACGCTCAGGACGCACAACTTTTACCAAGTGATACGACAACGTCCGACCATGACAGAGTAGCATTGAAGAAAAATTAACAACTGATAGACAGTTATTAATAACTGCCACACGAGACAACAGTTGTTAGGTCTCTTATACCCGGTAATTTTACAAGCTATAGTTTCCAAGAGAGCGTCGGTGGCTCTATGGTGTGGACTGTTGCTTTCCGATCTGGAGGGCGCCCTCCTGCTCAGATTCAAATCCCGCCACGTACCAGCCACTTACCAATATGTTCTCAAATTTTTGAAATTAAATGTATTATTTGCGATGAAAGAAACATCGTGAGGAAACCTGCGCACGCCTGCGACGAGATTCAAAGGTGAGGTTGCGTGAAGTCGACCAATCCGCACCGGGCCCGCGCGGACGATTAAGGACTATACACCCTATACGGGAAGGCTCGTGCCCCTCGGTGGGCGTGTTTAATGAGCTGATGATGATGACAGTCCCCTAATCCCTCGAATTTACTTCAAGCCTCACACTCCTATTTCACGGAACGATATATTGCACTGCGGGCGCTACCTAGACGACACAGTACCGACTCTAACACCTAATAGATTTACCTTTTGGAACTATTATAATAGGTACTATTATCTCCAAATTAGCTGCCGAATAGAGAGATTGTGACAAATTTCTTCATTAAAGAGACTTGGGTCCTGCTGGACTGGAATGGTCTGTTTAAATAAAATAACAATCATTTGGCTTACGTGTCAACCATACAAGCATATCGTTGTACGATATGGTTGTTTGGTTGGTACCGTATGATTCTTTGTCTCTTATTTAATAAAAAAACTGACCTGCGGGTTGTACACACCCCTGACTCTACTTATCGCACCTGAAATTGTTCTCTCCCGTTATATGCCAGAAGAAAAAAGACCTAAAAATTCTCATACGGTTCAAAAGAAAATATTTGTCGCAAACTCGTAATAGAATTTCCAAAATAATATGTTAAACGGTCTACAATTATGCAACGTATGTTATCAAAATAAAATTCCTTTAACCGTTCCATGGGCTTCGTTCAGATTCTGTGACAATTAAAAGAAAAAGTTAAGTTTTGTAATTAATATTTGAAGAGATAAACATTCAGTGAAATAATAATATCAAAGAATTATTTTTGTAATAATGATATAATACGGTATCTAACCAATAAAAAATATATACGTTTTTGTCTATCTCAGCAGCGGAACAGCATACCTTTATCGCAGTTTATTTCCAGTATAAATCACGCTAAAATTTAATTATGCGACAATCTCAGTTGAAGTTTTGCACTCACTAATTATGAACTACGATGCATTTTTTCATTAAGCAGCTCAGTGGATGTTATGCGAAAGTAACTTGCTGAATATTTTTACTGGAAACTACAATTTAAGATCCTGCAAGACGAGAATATTATTAGTTAGGGAAATTAAATGTCATACATTTATGACTTTATTTTTTATTCAATAACAAGCTTTACGAAACCCTACAACGACAAGTGCAATCAAGAAGAAATCAAAAGTACTTTGTTTAATTAAGTGAATTCCCGGGTCTATGAGAGAGACCTAACTTTTGCTCTCTGGGGTGTAGTGCGCAGTGCGGCGTGGATGGAGAAAATAACTGTTTTCAGTTTTGGTCGCCATCAAGGCCGCTCTGTCATGGTCAGACGTATCACTTACCATCAGGTGAGCGTCTTGACCGTCCTGTAGAATAAATAATATAAAAAACAGGTAATAATTAACTTATGAGTTCAATCGGAGATGCCACTGGTTTAGACCGTTGTTTTCGACTGAGAAGATCTAGCAGGAAACTAATAGTGACTATTTAAAAAAAGGTGTATTGTACAGAATTATATTGTTCCTAATCAGCCGAGGCAGTCTTAGTTCAGCAATGTCGAACATTAATCGGGTCCCATCCCAGCATACCAACTATTATCATTTAGGATCCAAGCCAAAAAGGAGCTCAGATTTGATCCCTTATTACTATAAACATTTATGTCTAGATATTTTCATGAATTATATTTATGGACATACAAAAAACAACCGGACAAGGCGAGTCGGGTTCGCCCATCGAGAGTCGGCTCGCACTCGCTACCCATACTTAAATACCGCCAAGAGAGCTTATAAGTTGAGCTACTTGTACCCATGTAGGCACTTATTAAATTAAAGAGTGAAATTTGGTAGAGTGATGTACCTCTTACTTTTTAGTATATTATTTTTCTTTGAGACAATATATCAAAAATTAAATATAAGTAACTGCAAATGTTTATCCCGTGTTTTGTTCCACTATATATTATTTGTGGTTCCACTAGACCCACTAAGTCCCTTGAAGGCGTGGTCTAATATCTTATATTTATAGATCGTAGATACTTAATACATTGTCGTGATTTCAAAGTTATATAAATATTCATTATGATGTTTAAACACAAATGATACCATACAAAAAGTACTATAGGTATTAACAAACAAACAAAACAACGTATCCCTTAACAATTATCTTATCATACTGTCGTATAATCCTCCTAACATATTTTACGCTTAGGCGAAAATTAAATACGCTACTGGAAACGCATGTTCGCTCTCAAGATGGCTGTTATCTCAGAATTAGTAACGGTCGGGATTATTCCTATGAATCCCGGAACCCTTTAATCCTTCGCAGGGGTGTGAGATACGACCAAAGCAGTGGTCCGTAATTTACTTTCGAATGTGGATATTTATTAACCGTCAAGTTAAAGCTGGCTCAGCATTTGTATTGTACGATAAGTTAGTTTGATATCGCGGTATACATGTATAACTTACATAAAATTATTATTATGTTCCATCGGTTTGCTCCATTATGTCGTATAAGTAGGACTCGTGGTAAGAAGGTTGATGTTATGAAAAGGTTGAAATTGCGCATACTGTCGTGTGCATAAAATCTTGTGTATTAATAACAGCTACTTAGTGTTAATTTCCTACATTTTATTTCTATGAATGAATTCAATGAAAATATGTTAATGATAAGTTTCGAATTGACTCAGAAATTCAATGTAATTGAAAGGGCGATGGAGCGAGTTATGGTCAGAAATATTGTCCCTTTTAGGGAAATATTCAGAAAATAATGTAATCGAACCGAAAAAAAAGAGGTAGTTTTCGAAAAAGCTCACCGGATCAGCCAGTTGAAGTGGCAATGGACTGGTCACGTTTTTCGCTGAACTGATGGCCGATGGACTAGCCGAGTTCTGGAGTAATATTCGCGTTTTGGCAAGCGCAGCAAAGCACACAATACACGAATTGCAAAATATCGCCAAACGCTAGATGCGGAAACCTGGCGCAAAATGGGGTGAACTATGTCTGGCCGTGGAGTGCAATAAGTAGAAAGAAGTATGTGTCTTTCAATATTGAAATAATCCCTTCCTTTATTGATATAAAGTAAGCAACGGCAGGCACACATGAAACAATCAGGTTTATAGAGGTGAAGATCCCAGCGTACAACATCTGTAGGCACCTATCTTTTTTCTTATATTTCTATCCCCCTCTGTGAACTCTGTAAAGTGACTGTAAACGTTACTCTAGCAGGAAGATTAAAAGTTGAATATTTCAAAAACCTAAAGGCGTACATATATAATTTTTGGCGCACATTCATGCACGAACATAAAGCTTTCTAACGGACTAATTATTTTTTCTCTCCGATGTTTTGTTAAAAAATTTCCTGCTAGAAAAACGTTACCCTAGCAGGAACTGTTATATATATATTGATATGAATATTTGTGTATTGTCTATTTAGGTATATGTAGCCTAGGAATTATGTACTTATTTATCACAGATGTTTCTTAATTGTATATATTTTTTTTAAATAAATTATTTTGGTCCTTTCTTTTTGACCGCCCCATTTATATTTCTTTCTGCATGACCTTAACTGGTAGAGAATGCCATTCAGCATTAAGTTCGCCTTTGTACTGTACTTTGTACTTTATGTGCAATAAAGATTTTAAAGAAATAAAAAATAAAAACTGTTTCTTTCGATTTATTCCAAAACGGCTGGATGCATATATAATATTTGGCGCACATATATAGTCAATTGAGCACAAAACATTGGTACCACTCATATCACTCTAGGACATACTCGTACTTTCCTGCTAGGGTAACGCACACGAATTATCGCAGTTCAGCTCTAAATATTTCCATTTAATTATTTGACTCGGTCCTCCGCTTTCCTCATTCAGCAAACATTTGCAAGTCGTTGGCCCCTCAAGCCGAAGGATATTCTACCTAACGTTTGCCTAGATACGGTCTCTACTTCAGACTACTCGTCTGCGATTTACACGACTCTTCTACTGGGCTACTGCTATTCCATCTACCATCTGATATACCAAACAATCTCGGTCACTTCACTTCTCTTACGAATAAAATAATTTCAGATTTTGTCTCAAATTTCTTGGTATATTATGTAGATAGGCAATTACTATTTGTGTGCATACTTTTTAATGATAATGAATAATAATTGGGAAAGAAGGATTAAAATAAAACGCAAAATTTATTATTTATATTTATATTTTATAAAGGTTTCATTGTATCATCGTAGGTATAGTGTCATTTGTAAAATATTTCATTGCTAATTAGATTTCCAACTGGATAATGTGTAGTAGGCGATTACAAACTAAAATGGTAAGAAAAAAAACACATTTTCTGAGCATGTTAAATATTGTGAACATTGGTAATGGAACAATTAGTAAAGAAACATGAAACGTATAATGTACTGGGTTATTAAATTGTGCAACTAAAATAGGTAAAAGTAATAAAAAATATTCTAATTTAAACTTAAGATAGAAGCTGCTAAACATAATTGTGATGCGCCTGATCGACGCAAAGTAAAGTGATTCGAAGTGAAAAAAGGATTTAGTTAACTATTTTTTATATTTGTATAAAACACCGTAGTAATTATACACTTTTAATTAAGTATCTTAGGGTCGGCTTTGTGATTAACAATGAAAATATTTTCACCTTTTGATATACAAAAAATAGGATTTGCAACTTTCAATAGTATTGTTTATATTTGTTTAACACATTTATCGACATTATGTAAAATTTATTTAACGAATTTCAATGGCGGCCCTTAATTTGTTAAATTAATTATAGTGCAAAAAATTCAAACGTTACAATATCTCATCAAAGCCGTTCCACAATACTATTTTATTATGGTCTAAAATGTTAAAGGTAAGACAATAATCTGATACATGAGGAATAAAACATGCCTCAGGTTAGAGCCGACGAGACGGCGGCCGCGACGTCCGACAGGACCAATCGTACGTTCGCTAAAATAATTTCCATTCAATAACAGTCAAACAAAATTGGACTAAACAACAAGGAATTTGTACTTTGGGAGATGTGATATATAGAGAATCGACTAGGTCCTCATCAAAATGAATATTAAATACTTAATAAACATTGTATTCATAATATAGAATATAAGCAATATAAAACGTAACATAATCGGAAATACTAGACAATAATATAATTCTGCTAAATAACCGAAATAATTCAGGTTGATCGCCAGAACTGCAATGGAGCAATCGCCGTCGTCCGGAAAAGAGACTGACTGTAGCCGAATGCAGACTAGAAGGCTCTCACGAGGGACTGTGACTGTCCACTACAAAACTGACAACAGATTTATCTAACAATATATTAATCGAATAAAAACTTCACTAAGTTTTGTACCGAAAAATGTATCTAGCGTCGTATCAAAATGATATGATATGCGAACAGCAACACTTTGGTTTGGATCACAAACTGAATGCCGCCTGCTCTCTCCCCTACAGAAACGAAATCAACGTAATGTCCCACTGACAAGTACCCACTACACATTCTGCTATTGATCAGTGTTGACCGCTTGTTCGGTATTTCAGCTTTATTAATATCATATTAATAATAAATGTCACAACATCAAGCCGGTATAAAAATCACTAAGCCTACTAAAACTACTACCTGCGAAAACTCTTTTAAAGAGCAAACTTACATACTAGTTTCGTAAAGTAACACAATCCCGCCGTGGGCGGCGGGCGCAATATCAGGATCCGTATAAAATATAACATATTTTTTTTCCTCCACGGTTTCATTACAATTTTCCGAAACAACCTTATAGCTAGTCATGCTTTACCAACATTAGAAAATAGACAATACAACGCTCACTATCGTTACAAATTAATAGCTTTTCAATAATCTTTTAAATTGTTACAAAATGGAACTTTTTTCTTTTTTTTTCATTATAACCAGAAATATTCTTAATCTTAACATTGTTTTGTGCCAATTCCTTACGCATCGACTGTTGATTTACAAAAATATACGTTATGACGTATAGAAGATTTTAAAAATAATATATTTTCCAATGGTATAAGTAGTATCTTAATTAAACTTACGATTACTTTCAAGCACTTAATACTTACTTAAAAATAAACGAATATCGTTCGTTTCCCTCTGAGCTTCTCAACACCGTTCCTTTCTCTTAACCAACCTTATTTCAGTAAATTGTAAGCAAACTTAAAGAGATCATTGTACAAAACACTTAAAGACACGACCACACTTAATAGTATATAATTATTATCGTGGGTAGACAACCAGTGTATCTACACAAGAAATAAGGATAATTCCAAAAACATGAAAGTTTACATACATCCAAACATACATTACTATAGTATAATGTGAAAAAATGCCTTATTCGATACTTCCAAACCCAATTGAACATTTTCAAAAAACAAAACTGAATCTTTTACGGGACCATTTTTTAAATATGGAACATGTTAAATAATAAAAAGACAATTCTCAACAATGGTTTGTCGGACTAGACCAATCGGGATTGAAAATAAAACTTACAGCCAATATTATTAGCAATATAGAAATGTCTTACAAAGCATCTGATCAAATAGAAAATGCATAGAAAGTTAACTTACTAGCCTAGATATACAATGACCACGCCTTAAGTCTAATATCGAGAAGGAATCTTGTGCTTATACATTGTATACGATAACCGTAAGTCTTCCACGCAAAACACCCGAATCAAGATTTCTCTCATAACCGTAAACGAAACGGACGACCTCAAATTGGAGAACAGCGGTCTTACACAATATCTATTATCGCTGTGATACACGTTCGAGCCCATAAGTCTCGGTTATCTCTTACAAAAATACTACATCTACAACATTCTCAGTAAAAAAACGTATATTACTTGATGTTTATTTACGCATTACATTATTAATTATAGAAAAATGTTATCACTAAATTACTTGATACCGTTACGAAAGTACAAAAGTTTTAAGTTAATACAAATTATGACACTCATACCCTGATGCACCCCGCGCATTACGTAGTAAAAAATGTTATTCTAATTGCCACGCAATAACTTAATTATTATCTTTAACCAATTCGTAAGATTATCACAATTTTTAGTTCTTAAACTTGGCTTTCTGAGTCCAGGACCGGCTTACATTGCTTATCCGACGGGTCAAACGCATTGAATGAGGACCATCCTATAAAAGGTACAGCCAGGTTTCGCGATATCTACGTTGAACGACGTCGATATCGCTTATACACTCCCATCGCATTTGTAGGCGCGAGATAGTAATATCTTGTTTTATCTTATAAATTCAGTCTATTAAAGTGAAATGGAATATTTAGATTATAAACAGTGCAGTTAAAGAACTGGTCCGCTGCAACTACTAAATGTGATAGAGCGCGTCGTTACTCTATCTACACATGTTAATCCGAACCTACTACATTAGTGTAGAAAACATCGAGTATCAAAATATAATTAACACGTTATGATTTGCATCTTTCACTAACCAATAAACAGCCGTATACTAGAATCAGCCAACGCGTTTCAAAAATTTTGAGCGTTCGAATGTGGACATTTTGGGTACAATACGGATGGAAATGTCATACTGTAAAAACCGTGACTAAGTTGAAAAAAGCCCGTCTAATTTTTTGCTGTTGTTTTGTTTCGATCACAAGTTACACTTTACAGGATTGACGTGACACAATTTCTACTGACACATTCTGAGCCAGCACGAAAACCGAATTGGGATAGTAAGGGTAAGGCGTACAGTCAAACATTAAATGCTGGCGGTGGCGTGGCAGGCCCGCGAGTGCACTACTCCTAATTAGACGTTATTATGAAAATTTTAAGTTTAAATGTCACATAACTAACACTGCTCGTGCAGCGGCTATGACCAGATAGTACACGATAAACAACTCGCTTGGCACGAGGTTGCAATATGAATAATGAAACGAGGATGACTAAACTTAATGTTAAGTGTGATCACAAACACTCATCCCATTCACACATTATATTAAAGAAATCCTATGATCCTAAATAAGAGCTCGTACGATGGAAAAATGCTTAGTTTAATTTATTTAAAAGCGAGACACAATACCTATCGCCCAACGAATATTACGAGTATGCCGATGACATCACTATAATTAAAGTGTGCTTCTTGTTATGAACCACAAATAGAATTTAATAAAACACTCGTATGAAAATTAATCAAATACGAAAAACGATATAGCTTTCTATAATAAGTAACAATTTCCGCTTCTAAATTTTATAAATCAACTTAAAACGTAATTACTTTACAAAAACCAATGCAACGGCTATTCACTGTGTCGTGTGAACGAATTGCGGTTTACATTAGGGTTTGTTACAGCAACTATTTCGTAAAGATTTATCTAGATCGGTATTACTTTTTATATGTATTTGATTTACTTTATAAAATTTGCAAAAGTAACAAATTGTTTCTTTGTACTTTAAGCAATTCACTAAATTACATTAAAATTCAACATGACGAAATTCGAATGTCTGACTCTAAATAAATTGTTATTAATTACAAAAATTTAACAAATATTTGCAAATAAACTAAGAAAGTTGGCAACGTTTGTGTAGTTACATTTATTAAAACTGAACAAGTAACTAAGTGACTAAAATATGAATAATCAAACACATATTCAGATAATATTAGTTTGTAAGAGGAAGAACCGAACTATTGCGGAGACGTGGGTGTCCTCTACTATACCTACACAACCTTTTGAAGCGTCTGATATTTGTTTTAATTAGACATTACGATAAATAGAAAGTTAGAAAGCTAAATCTTCAATTTGCAGTAAAGAATTTCATGAAAATTATTTTCATAACTTTACGATTTCTTGACAGACCGTACTAAACTAATATGATTATAAAATATAGCAACAAATCAGTAAAATCTATAGATAACAAAAGTTACAATTAATACAAAAACCAATTCTTATTTTTTTGTGATTTTTTTCTTATTTTATTGAAAAGATATTTGTCACTTAATAATAATATAGTTCTATGTAAAATTTATTGGTATGTCAAGGAATCGGCCTCACCCGAAAGATAACTTCACTTGTTTAATATTTGTCATAAATTTTATTTGGTTTATTGATATACAATATAATATTTTACCGTGTAAAGTTGTACTATGCAACTTAAGGAATTACAATACTTCTAATACCGGAATTTACTTTAGGAGCCACAATGATTTTACTATATTTTACTATCTTTTTTAATATTGAAAAATCTATTATAAATAAACAGCCTTACTGGTGTGTCGGAGGACTGATATAGTTTCCAAAATATTATTTTTATTATTTCTCGTTTGTACCGGAAAGGGAGTCAGTGACGTTAACTCTACTCATTAACAAGTAATATGATAATACTCTACGTAGATGGCTCTGTATTTGACTATTAAACATTATGACATTATAATTTGCGTCGCATCTATTGGCCAGCACTGCAATGACACTTCACTTAGGTCATTTGTACATGTACACCATCAGATGATCTGGTTCATTTAATATTTTCTAAATATACCAACAACAGCTCGTAATTTTTTTCAAATACTTTATTGAGTACATACATTTCAATAAATGTATATTTAACTTTTAAATATAATTCTATATTCGAACGAGCAAACTTCGATAAAATTAAAATTGAATAACATATGAAATGTCATCGCAGTGCGACCGATTTGTTTTTAAAATTATAAGGGATTCTTTGATATTGTTGAAATTATTTACTATCGATTAATGGCTAAACTAGAATATGCAATATCTTATAAAACATTTTATTTATTATAAGCTTCCATGTGTATCATAAACGGCCTATTTACATTACTATGATGTCATGCTATGATAAATATAAGATATAGATTCGATCTTAGAGTAACTTTGAAGCGAAGGATTGTAATATAGATATTTAGGAGGTACTACAACCACACAAAGCGACCGGCAACTATAGCCTGATTTAAATTTTATTTCCATCTTAAAGCCTAATTTAGTTAGTACTTAGTACAAAATATGGTTCTTGACCAAATTAAAAAAGGAGAGCGATGTACACAGTGGGCAATTTAATTTTTAATAACAAATACTGTCCTTTACATAATAAAAATTGCAAGTATAGAAATCAAATCATGGTAGAAAATATTCGAATGTTCGTAAAGTCGATAAGTTAGTTGTTTGGAACCGTTTTGCACAAGTACAAAATTTAAATGCCCTTGAAATCATAATATGATTGCATTGAAATCATAATATGACGCGTGAAAATCTGATCCTTGAAGTATAAAATAGCCAAAAGTGTACATCACATATGAAATAAAATTTATATTATATTATCATACCAGGGTACAGAAGCCAGTTCGCCGCCTCTCAGACCGTGCGATGAGAATGAGGTGTTGTGATGCGGATGACGATGATCGTGATGAAGAGTGATGGCGTGATGATTTACAGTATAAAACTACGACGATGATGTATTCAGTCAAATTTAAACGGGTTAAGTATGTGTGCCTTTTGCTTACGACAGATGTATTTTTTTTATTTATGATATTCTCGAAAACACTCCAAGAATGTGCAGTTAATTCTGAACACTTTTTAAAATTAGTACCGCTTATATTTTTTTTAAAGTATTTTCAAGCAAGTTTCCTAGTTTAGCGCCACCTAGCGGCATTCTATCGAAACGTCACACCCGTCGCGACACACAAAACTCAAACCCACGATTCCGTCAAATGGCAGTAATTACAAGGACAATATAAAAAATTTTAACTATAAAAGTGTTAAGTCTTGATAAGAAAATATTGCCTAAAATAGCGTATGAATACGCCAGTACCACTCAACGATTACCTGTTCGTACACACCTACCTATCCGCACCACTTGTTATCACTAAACACGCTCTAACACTAATGTTTATCACTTGTAATCACTTTGCGAGTAATAAGTATCAAATGTATAAAAACCTTATCTAAAACCTTTAACGTTAAACAATTACGAGTAAATGTGCACATCACTTAAACGATTATTTATATGTCGAAGCGCTATCCACTTACAAATAAATAGACATTCATGATAATTATAAGAAAAACCCTTAACCTAAACTGTTAAGTTAGCCAAACACTTTAAAGAATTAACAAAAGACGCACTCTTACGATCTTGTTTAACTAAAACGTAATGTCTCAATGATTAGTGGCGTTTATAAATTTGGATAATTACCACCAAGAAAAACAACTAAACAATACTCTCTTGTCTGATATGGCACAATTTAGAAATATCATAACTCGTTTTCAATAAATACTCTTCAAACATGCCGCTAATCACTGAGAAACAAAATAAATAATAAAATGAAAAAAAAGTAACAATTTAACCATAGAAAACCTTATAGTAATTGTAAGATATATAGACAAGCTAATCATATTATTGGTGACACAGCAATGACTTACAATTAAAATCCTCTACCATTATTTTGTTGATTAAATTATGTGTAAGTTATAGAAAGTAAGTGAAAATGATATCTCAGATAGTAAACTAACATGGCATCTTCAAGTAGAAGTCCTTTACGATTAAAGTGCCATTTGGTGGGAGAAATAAAAGTTCGCAATAAATTTACGAAAATATTGTAAAACTATAGTTAGGTTTAAATTTTGCAAAAATCACATAACTAATAAACTAAATTGAACTAAACAAACACACCACTCAACGTCCCTATCACATAGGGTCAGTATCACTGAAATGAAGGTAATAATAATTTAAAAAAACCACTCCCTTAGTTCCTTTCAAAAGGAATTCTTCACGGTGCTTGTTCAAGTCGAAACAAAAAATGCAATTTCCTGGCTTCACTATACCGCTAATTTATTACTCGTCGATAAAAATCACATCTAATCAACAAAGTGCAGAATAAAATTAAATATAAAATCAATAGTATGATCTAAACCGACTCATAAAATTATTTTCAATAATACAACTTAATTTAACAGAAATTATTTCTAGAGTGTACGCACATAAAAGTTCAAGAGGATTGTCCAATTGCACCGCCGATTACGATTTGGTTAGGTATCCATAAAGTCGTTGGAGAAGAGCTGGGAGCGAGGGTTCGCTGTGTGGGCCGTCGGAGCGCTCCGCAGCCGCCGAGGGTGGGCCGCTCCACCGGCTTCGGTCTGAGGCTTGCCCAAGTACCAGCCAGCGATTCGCCGAGGCTAATAGCGAGAGTTTCCGGGCTAAGGCCGAGAGAGACAAGGAACTCTGTGATGCTGGCGGAAGGTAAGGTACTTGTTGGCGGGCTCCTCAGCGGTGGCTGACGTGGACGCATGCTGGTATTGACTACTGGTCGAAGTGCGGGAGGTGAGGCGCGGCGTGGGTGAGGTGCAGGTTCACGTTTCAGTGGCGGCAGGGGGGTGCCGGGGGAGTGCCCGCACCGCCGACTGTTATGTCGCCACTGCTGGAATAACGGGAAGCCCTCTTTTGTGAAGCAGTACGCCAGCGGCTTCACAAAGTGCGTGCAAGCACACGGAGTGTGGGCACGTCACTGGGTGCGAGATATCGGAGTAGTTGAGCCTTTGTTGCGGGTGCAGCAGAGGCTTGTAGCAGCTGTTGCACTGTAGAAGAAAAGAAAATTATGCTTTATTGATTTTATTATTGAAATGTGTTACCTCGGACATCGCATTCGACTTGTACTCGTCAGGCAGATTTGACCGAAACGAATTTTAGAATTGATTATCTTTCAAGTAAACTTATAAAAAAAATGTTATATTTAAGAAATGCGATTTTATTTCGAGCTGAAACAACCTTACTGTGACTTATGTATTGACAATTATTTAAAATTTTGGATATCTACACTATTTTTTGTTCTTTAAGATTGATATTCTAATTCTAGAAATTTATTTTGACTATAACGTCAGATTGCGTTAAATCTAATAGTCATATATTGAGTAGTGAGGTTGGCAGTAATTTTCATCTGACGATATTTGCTTTATTCTAGCAATCTATTTTTATAGGCTTGAAAAATTTAAATTATACAATAGAAGTTATTTACAATAACTGAAAATAATTACCTTCAAGCCGTCCGCAGCCAAGGGGTTGCCATGAAGATGTCGTAAGAGTAACAATGGTTCCCAGCACGAGTGAAGAACCGTCCCACTTCTGTCCGCAGAATCGGCAGCGGATGGTGCGCTCGCGGGTCGATCGCTCGAGGCATCCATGCACACACACGTCAGGTATTGTGTGCGCCCTTCCCTTTGACCTGGGCAAAATGTATCTTGGTGAGCCAAAAAGAAGCGATTTTCGAATTGCAATATTTCTGGCATGCTATGGTTTTATTATGTAAGAGACTAAAGTTACCGACATAGCCCGCCGGATCAGCAATTTGAAGTGGCAGTTGGGCTGGTCCACGTAATGTCGCAGAACCGATGGCCGTTGGAGCAGACGAGTTCTGGAGTGGAGACCTGCGTCTCGGCAAGCGTAGCGTAGGACGCCCTCGCGGCCCGATGGACGCGACTTGCGAAAGGTCGCTGGTGGAGGCTGGATGGAGAAAGCGGAGGACCGGGATATCTGGCGCGAAATGGGGAGACCATCAGCAGTGGACTGCGATAGGTTGAATAGGATGGTCTTTATTTACAATAGTTGAATGTCATTGCTCCGAGAATAGTACTAAATATGGATGGTAGATGAATAAAAGTTTTTTCAAATTCGTAATTATTAAAGTGTATAAACGTCATAAAATGAAGCTGTATACATTTTGAAATAAAAAGGCATCACTTGTGTTTTAGGAAATTACAAGATCCAGGATTTGTTAAGAATTTGAAAAGTGCACATAAATTTGTAAGTAACAAATTAAATGACAGCACATAAGACTTATTGAAAGGTAAGCAAAGGATAGCGAAGAATCCTTGATGCATGATAATTCTAACGTCAAACAAACATACAAGTATCCGAGCCTCTAATTCCGCGAGTAAACAACGCCAGCCGAGAAGTTTAGCCGTACAAGTTACGAGGGACGACGAGACTTGTACAAACTCGCGGATCTTATTTAGTTGTCGAATAAGTTGCTTGTAATTCGTCTGTTTAAAATGTCAAAGCGTAAATGGGACGCTGACAAAAATCAACATTCAATTAATTGCATCATTGTTTGTTTAAGAACGAGAATTCTAATTGGAAGTTACTTGATACTCATTATTCAGAATTTGCTGAGCAAATTCATGGTATTGAAGACAAATTATATACTGATACAAAAATAATTTAAAGTGTCTTTTTCTTCTCAAATTTCAAATGTTACTGCACTTCTCATATATGAAGGTAAGGGTTCAGTTTTCTTTATGGTAGATATGGTGCCCATATTAGGCCTTTCTGGTACATAATTAAATGTATTGACGTGTGAACTATTTGCGAAATGTAGTAAAAACAGTATCAATTACCTCAACAGCGCTGCTGGTATGCTGCTTTGGGCTTAGGAAGAACGTGCCATCAACCAGTGGATATCGGTCAAAAACGTTCAGGGTCTCCTTGCAGAGAGCACACGATACTCTAGGCTTATGCTGGCCCGCCAAAGTCGACAAGATGAACAGCCTTGTGTCATCGTTGCCATGGTTACCCTCGTCCTCAATCTAGAACAATGAAATACAAAATCATTAGGTACAAATTACCAAGGTCAAGAATCTAAAAAGAAGCCATCGTTAATGATATAAACTATGATGATCAACTATTTTAAACCAAGATCATCATTATGATACGTATGTTAAGGCAAGGGTTTATTAGACGGCATAGTGTATTTTTTATAATTAACGCTTACTCAACAATATTTAAAAAAACATTAGTAATTGAACTATAAATGTTTTTATTGTAGGAAGATAAGGCAAATATATTAGATTAAATGCTACATTTCAAACAATGGTTTTGGAATAAAGTTGTAGTTAAATAAGCAGCAATGCCCCATGTGGACAGCCACTAACCCAGCCAAAAACCTTGTTCTAACAATGGTTACTATCTAAAACAAAAGAGGAGACCCCATTATCCGTAAGCGCAGACGTTATTGTAAAACTTCACTCGCAATTTCAATATTTCATATACCCGCATTTACATATTACGATTAATGCATCCACCCACGACACTTACCGCAGCAACTCTCCCTCCGTAATAACGCAAGTAAATGACTGCATAAAGTTGAATAATGAAAGGCTGAAAGGCAATTACGCTGAATTCGGAGTCGAAGTCAAACAAAGGCACACGAACGCAGAGATCGATTGTGAGCACAATTCGTTCCCGTACGAGCAATTTGTGAGAGTATAATAATGAAAGTTTAACGAGTTACGGTTGCAGCGTAGGCACCATCGCACGACTTAATTAAACATATTCAACTGTCAAAGCTCTATACGCATATGCGCAATCCCTATTTGTAAGTGGTTACACTATTGTTCCTCGTTTAGAAATCCCGGAGCCATTGTCTACAGGCCGTCTCATATTGATGTGAATATTAAAGGTTGTTGCATACGCGGAAAACAGAAACTAAATGCAGGACACATAAGTAAGGAACTTACGCATACCGATGTGTATATATTGATGTTAGGCATTCCTATCTATTATTAGATTGACGTCGTGACACCAGGAACACATAAAACGTACTCGGCGAGAGCGTTGACCTACGCAAACAAACTCGGTATGATTTGCAGTATAGTGCAGTGCAGTTTGCCAAGATACAGCGGGGGACGGGGCAGCGGGGGCGGTCCATCCGGCATAGCAAACATTGTAACGATATCTTGTTTCCCAATTCTAAACATCTATTCCGGTTATTATGCTATAATCTAAATAATAACAACGCCAATGTAGCTGCCGCTCTGTAATTTGCGATCATCGCGTCGTCAAGCGCTGGCGTGATAAATATCTGGTGCTGTGTGTACGGTATCCATATGATTGATTCTGGCCAACGAATAGATGCTTACTCGACATTCGCCGTCCGTGCATTATGATTGATACTACCAACCAAATCGCGAACCGCGTCTGGCACTTTGAAAAATTAAAGAGCAAAGCGCTCAGCTAATGAAATGTCTATGAATTAGAGTGTTAATTAAAACGGCACTAGAGTCGTTGCCTTAGGACTAATGAGTGACAATTAAATTGTAAAGTGTCGCGCTCACGAAAGTTTAGTGAGGTTGCAGGTCGCGGGCGTCGAACCCGCTGCGAGCGCTGCAACTTGTACAATTTACTTTTGCACTGCAAGATTGATGAGCACTACGACGCAGACTATTTATTTACTCAATCCGATCACGCTTTGTCTCGCAATCGTCGCCTTTTATAGTTGTCTACGATGACTGGGCGAAGCAGTAAACCGACACATAAACTTTCTGACGACTCGAGGTAGGACCATTACGAGTTGAGTACATAACAGCCGCAGTTGTACGAATAGAGCAGAAAGCGATTCGCCTTGGTCTGGAGTCAGTTAACACGGGCAGACTGGCTATTTAGCCGGAGTAGACGATCGTAGCTTCCTCTAATTACGCTGGCTGAATTTACATAGTGCGGGGAAACTTGGCAACCGGTAAACTCTCCGGTCTCAATGGTGTCGAAATGTTGCCGTCGCGTCCTCGACGTTTCCGCGAGTGCTCTTTTGGGAATCTTGAAAAGTTAAATCGAAACGTCTGGAGCACATATAGGACTCGCGGACTTGTAGATGATGCGTCAAGTTGCGCCGCTGTACAAATTTAATCGCAATTCTCTTGTTTCGTCGTTCAAACAAGTGCTAGAAGAGCTCGTTTGAACGAGGACGAGAGGAATAGAGTGCACTTGAAGCGGTGGCCCTTGGCGTGCCGCAGAACGAACGTACACACATTAAAACTTTCCGAATTGAAGGTGACGCGATAATTAAAGAGCTGCATGGGGTGGCGCCCCAACCGAGTGCGCTTTTAATGCGCCGAACAGGGACGGGAAGTGATTAAAACAAAACATAATTAAACAATCACCTGCAGCTTTAACACTGAAGTAATGTATCATAGAGATAACAACTGTATCTATTATTTCAATTATATCAAAACATCTTTACGGTAATGAATTTAAAGTTACAAATATACATTTTCAGAAGTATGGGAATATTCTGACGTCCCCTTTCCAAGTAAAGGCGTTTCGCCATGTCAAAATCGAAGTACAGATACGCCGGCTTTTGTTCGTATTTTCCCTTAATAAACAGCTGAAAGTTATTCATGTTACATTGTCAACGTAGTATCCCCATTGTTCTTTGTATCTTTCCGCAAAGCAAAATGTTTGCAAACGAGCGTCCCGACATAAATAGCGAGTATAGCCGACCTGGAGGTTGAATAACGACCATAAATCCGGATTGTTCCCTGGGGTGGCTTATTTTTAATTAGCCAAATGAAACTTTTCCTATTATATTTCGCCGTCGTCAGCAATAGCCGCAACTAAGTGTAGCGCAGATAAAAATTAAATACGAGAAGCGAAACGTCGGCGCGGAGCTGAAGGAGCGAAATGTAGAAACCCCGCCACAAATCCAATTAGTCCCAACTGGATACCCGATACAATGGATCTACGAAAATTAAACATATAAGTAATTGAATTTATCGAACGATGTTTAAGTCCTTTAAAATATAGATTTAAAAAAAAGTGTTGTCAATACGACGCCGCCATTTCAGTGTGTTTTGAAGTTGAAACGTACGAGTCTCGAGTGGTGACGGGTCCGGAATGGCAATTTTTCATCAGGACCATCTCAAACAATAAGTCTGCAAGTGGATGGTATTTGCGGTGCTCAATACATTTATCCTACGTTCCGCCTCATGTTTGCCATTGTCTGAGAGCTCTACGTTAATACAGCGCTCTTTATATCAGAAAATGCATTTTGCAATAATGCAATAGAACGGTTTTTGGTACAATTTTATCATACCATTTTTCTGTTCAGCAAATCTAAAATGTTTCTGCGATAGAAAATCGAATAAAATGTATGTTTGTGAACAGCGTCTGGATGAGAGAAAAGTCTAATGAGCCCTGTGTATGACTTGAAAGTTTTCAGTAAACTGTGGATTACATAGTTTCAAAAGAAATTATGGGTTTATATCATCACGGCTATTACCCCCGGTGCAAGTCTTCTACTCATCAGTATTCGACTGTCAAAGGACTTGGCGGTTTATGTAAATCTCGAGCATTTATTACGCTTGCAACTCTGTAAATGTCGATACTCAGAGCGCCGGGAATTCACGAAGCGGACAAATTGTTAATCTTACAAAGAGGAATACCTCAACGAGAATTCTGTATTGAAAATATTTCGCGTACCTGAAAGATTTTATTGACAAGATATTCATAAAATTCACGCCTCGCATGAGCGTTGGGCAAAAATCGAATGTCTCGAGGCAGATATTTGTTCGCGTGAATTAGTCTCACGTAGCGAACATTCCACATGTGTGGGGGTGTTGTTCGGTCGCCTCCGACCTATGAAAAGTCAAGGAGTTTTAATTCGACGATACAAAAGACGCGACAACTTGCAAGTGTAAAATTACACGAGAATTTTCGACGTACAAGGTGAACCGTTGTCGTTATAATTTTATTGCAGAATCCTAGAACGAGGTGCGAAGAGCGGAGCGTCTCGTCAGTAGAATAAAGTAAAATTCAAACTCAAATGGGTGTTAAAAATGTTGGCATAAGCGAGTGGGTGTGCGGCGGTTTGATGCGATTTTGATGAGTCCGCCTTCAGTAACTGCGGACGGAACGATGACATTTTTAAAGTGTTGTGTTACAATGCAGCATATCGTTTCCAATGAACGATTCCGTAAATTGTCGCGGTAATGATTACAACACCATTCTAAAGTAGTCTGTGTAAAAAATGAGACAGAAAAAGAATTAGTTGTAGCAATGTTACGAGTAATAGAGGGAGACGTGACGGCTGAACTTGTACATGGAAAACTACTTATCCTAACTTCGTTTTATCTAGTAGTATTGTTATGTCAGTTAGTGCCCATTCGAGGCTCATTAGCGCTGCGTAGATAATACTCTTCCCGCATTTCACGTCTGTAGTTTAATATAGAGAATTGTGTTTAATTTAATGATACTTGAACGTATCATTAAATTAAACACAATTGTATTAATTTAATGATACTAGACGTCTTAAACAGAGTTTGCCTCACTAGTAAATGTACATTATCCATTTAAGTATTTCGCACACGACAAAATAATATACTAGCTGCATGTTGATTGCGTATCAACGTCATGCCTTTTTGGGAAATGTCCATCGTATAAATAAAGTAGCAACGTTCATACATAAATAAACATGTCGGTTGCACTCGATCGACCTTTAACGAGGCAAATAAATCTATAAATTGAACACGAATTCAATAACTGATTTATTTCGTAATTGATGTTTTATAGTTACGTACGGGCCTACCATGAAATGACAATTTGTTCAATCATATAGTTAGCTGTATTGATGAATAAACATTTTCAAATTTACAAATATTTTATAGTTTATCGTGTCTAAAAGTCAATTTAAAAGAATTCTTATTCTGGTATATCTCCGATCATAAGTTATTTCACTATTTAAATAACACTTCTTTATTTTGTAACACTAACGTGACATTAAACACTACGATACGAATCCAGATATCGCAAAAACTGTTTTGTAACAAGAAGAATGAAATCATTGTAATTATCACTAATTAGCTATATGCCAATTTATATTATTTCGAGCACGCTAAACACCTAGCCGACTATACAGACATTACGATGCGATGTGCAACGATTTTTATGCAAATCGCAAGAAAATTACATTTTGGTCCCGTGAGAATACATGAAAATATACTTTATCAAGATCGAAGTACAAATTCTGGTTTTAAGTTCTAAAATCAAAATGTTTATTGCTCCAGGTAAATGGTTTTATAATTAGGAACACTTGTCAGATAAAAGCAATTAGTTATATTTTGTGATGAGAGAAAAGAACAATGAACAACACTTTCAATAATATGAATAAAAAGTATCTAATCCTAATTTATTGAAATAAGTGATTTCAAAAGTAAGCTATTATTCAAGTAATCACAATAGGTACAATGTTATATTCGTACTTAGTCCGAGATAACTATGTAGTATCGCCTCTTCACACTCTTCATACGCGAATTTTATAGCAAAATAGAAAAAATAAAAACACCACCTGGCAACACTAAACGTCAATGTCATTCGTTTTTCGCGCTCACACGCGGCTCAATATTTTAACTATAAAATATCATATTTCTGTGAATTTAAGACAAATTAAACTATTTAAAATGCCTAAAAGAAAGTCAAGAGAGAGGTCACAAGAAAGAACTCTTAGAAAGTTAAGAAAAATTGAGGAGAAACTCAAAAATATAAAGAAAAGTTGCAACCGGAAAATCGTAAGTAATTTCTAGGAGAAATCCATGTTTTTTCTTTTTTACTTTTAGATGGGTATATGGACTAAATCTTCATGTAAGCTAGATTTTCCCATGGAAATATACGTTTCTGGACATATTGCATTTGCATTCTCGCGTTGCGACTATGCACCTTCCCGTTGGGAGGGCTATGCATTTGCATTCTCACGTTGTGACTATGCATTCTCCCGTTGGGAGGATGATGGGTTACCCATCAATAGGCCTATGTTCGTGTTACGAAGATGCCTTTTCCCGCTGGGAAAGTACTACTCACATTCCTATAGATTACATTTACCACATGAACCTCCATGTACTTCCGTTGGAATTACATGTATACTATGCTATAGTATAAGAAGTGACAAATTATTTATATTCTCTTAAGAGATTAATTTAAAACAGAGCTCTGAAAGTGTGGGGGAAATCTCTAGGTATATAGGCAGAATAAGATGCCTAATTGGCTGTTATACCAACACAGAGTACTTTGTGTTTGTTTGTTATTTTGTAATAACATGTTATGTTATTTTTAATTTATTTAGCTCAAAAGTCTGAAGATGACATTCAAGAGAATGTAGACCCAGAATCCAACACACCACCGGAGCTTTCAGTGGACCCAGACCCCAAGACAACACCGGAGCTTTCAGTGGAGTTCTTAGAGGCCCTTGGGGACCCTGTGGAGGATAAGCAATATGGGTCACCAATACATTCTAACATATTGCAACGCTTTGAAAAAATTCTGAGTGATGCTACCAGAGTACTGTGTCACTTACATTACAAATACACTGACATTAGACGAAAGCTTATCAGCCCCTTGCTAGACAAAAATTTAAATCTCAACCTTAAAGAAAACAAAAGGTCTGAATTTTTATATACAAACTTGATGACACTGTTAAGTCAGTCTCTGCGTTGAAAAGAGCTACTAACATGTTGGCAGCTAGTAAGAAGCCAAAAAACTGGCAACCTCCTCGCCAGCCGATGCAGCACAATCGAGTTCTCGAGACACAGCCAGACGCCGAGGCCGTTACCCATAGAGGTACTGTTTGCAGGTAGACTGCAATATTTTTTATCAAAATGGGAACAAATTACACAAGATCCCGTTATACTACAATGGATAAAGGGTTACTGTATTCCACTAAAAGATTCACCTAAACAAGAATATATACCAATTAATAATAACTTTAATACTACTGACAAAAGTATTCTTGCAAAAGAAATATTCAAACTTCTTGAATTAGGTGCGATAGATCTATGTTATCCAGTCCAAAATCAGTTTTTATCAAGTATTTTCACTGTGCCCAAACCAGATGGTACTCATAGGTTTATATTGAATTTGAAAGCATTTAACAAGTTTGTAGAGACTTCTCACTTCAAATTGGAAGATGTTAGAACAGTGTGTAAATTATTGACAAAAGGAGACTTCATGACTACTATAGATATGAAAAATGCATATTTTTAGTACCTATTCACAAAAACTATCGTAAATTCTTAAGATTTATTTTTGATGGATCATTATATGAGTTTAATTGTTTACCGTTTGGTTTAGCATCTGCTCCTTTTGTTTTTACAAAATTATTAAAACCAGTTATCGAACATCTAAGAAGTAAAGGAATTATAATTGTTCTGTATTTAGACGATGCCATCTGTATTGGAAACTCTTATGAACAATGTTTAAAACATACAGAGTATGTTGTGTCTTTTCTAGAGCATTTAGGCTGTGTTATAAATAAATCGAAGAGCTGCCTTAAGCCTTCTCAAATGAGGGATTATCTAGGTTTTAGCATTAAATCACAGACTATGACAATATGCCCTACTATTAAGAGAAGAGACAAATTAATTAATTTGATTGAACAATTTTTAAAAAAGGACAGCTGCTCCATTAGAGAATTTGCAAAATTATTAGGAAATTTAGTTTCTGTTTGCATGGCGGTCGCCTATGGTTTTGTCTATACAAAAATCCTGGAGAGGAAAAATTTCTAGCACTCGAAACATCAAATGGCAGCTATGAAAGTACCATGATAATTAGCAAGCCTGTTAAATCAGAATTATTATGGTGGAAAAAGAACATAATTAATGGATGTAGTAAGATAAAACAATATGATTTTGAGCTAGAAATATTTTCAGACGCTTCAGGTACGGGTTGGGGTGCCTATTGCAATGGCCAGAGTGCTAGAGGTCTGTGGTCTAATGAAGAACTGAATTTTCATATTAATTATCTAGAGCTGCTAGCTGCTTTTCTCGCACTGAAATGTTTTGCCCGAGATATGTCAAACTGTGAAATACTTCTTAGGATAGATAATACCACTGCCATTTCGTATGTTAACCGCATGGGCGGAGTTCAATATCCCTTACTAAATGATTTGGCAAGACGTATATGGACGTGGTGTGAGGCAACAACACCCATTGAAGGATCAGCTTTCCCTGGGAGCGTGCATCTTGTCAGGGAAGCTCTCAAGAGAAGGTCCTTAACAGAAAATGCAATAGATATAATGATGGCTTCTCTATCTACTAATACCATGAAACAATATAATAGTTGTATATCTCAGTGGTGGAATTATGCTAGAAGTAATAATGTAAGTGTTTTAAAGCTTCTGTACCAATAATTATTTCATATCTAACATCTATTTTTCAAAAAGGTGCTTCTTATACAACATTAAACGTCACAGATCAGCGCTTTCACTTCTGATTGGTAGTCAGATAGGTACTGATGATAGAATGAAGAGATGGTTTAAGGAGTATATAGATTGCGCCCTCTGGCACCTAAGTATAACAGTGTGTGGACCATCCAAAGTGTTATCTTATATTGGTCATTGGTATCCACTAGACAATCTAAACTTAGAAAAACTCACCAAGAAAACTGTAATGCTGTTAATACTTGCAACTGCTCAAAGGGTCCAAACTATACATTCCATTAGACTAAAAAACATAAAGGTGACTTCATCTGGTGTTGAAATCATCTTCACTGATGTTTTAAAGACATCAGCACCGAACAGAAAGCAGCCACAAATAATCTTACCTTATTTTAGTATAATAATCCTGAAATATGTCCAGTTAAAACTCTTTTGCATTACATAGAAGTCACAAATCAAGAAAGAACTAGTGATTGCTTAACTGATCATTTGTTTATGACTTTCAGAAACCGCACCGACGTGCCTCTTGCCAATCAATCAGTAGATGGCTGAGGCAAGTGATGTTAGATAGTGGCATTAATATAAATATTTTTTCTGCCCATTCAACGCGTCATGCGGCAACGTCTTGTGCTCATAGAGAAGGGTTAACCGTAGATAGCATTATAAAAGCTGTAGGTTGGTCCTCTAGGTCATCTACCTTTGCAAATCACTATAAGAGACCACTTATGAATGAATCAGATCAAGTATTGTTTGCCAGGAGGGTAATCAACAGTAATAATAATGATAATTAGTTTAATTTATATTCTAAGCTTATTGTGATTAATATTAAGAAGACTGATAAGTTATGATTGAGTTATGGTACAAATTGCCTCATTTAAGTTTAAAAAGTGTTTAAGGCATGAATAGCCTCATATTATGTTAAATTCTATCTTAAAAATTAATAAAGTTGATTAATTACAATTTTCAGTGGTTATGTTCTTCTCTGAACATCTACATAGTTATCTCGGACTAAGTACGAATATAATGATAGGATTAAACGAACTTACCTGTAAGTGAAGTTCTATCCTAATTATATGAAGTACTTAGTCCGAGATAGAGCTTCCCGCCTCCCATTAAGCCATAACGGTTTGGCTTAACTTCCCACTATTGGCTCTAAATAATGACATTGACGTTTCGTGTTGCCAGTGTGTGTTTTTATTTTTTCTATTTTGCTATAAATTCGCGTCTGAAGAGTGTGAAGAGGCGATACTACATAGTTATCTCGGACTAAGAACTTCATATAATTAGGATAGAACTTCACTTACAGGTAAGTTCGTTTAATCCTATCATTATATTACATAAAACTTAAATGTCCCCGTCTGATAAAAAAAAAACTAGTGCTTATTTACGAATAAATTTGTTTCACCTTTTACTTTTACGGCGGATGAAACATCTACATAGTCAACGCCGTAAATAAGGATGTCACCCGTTGATAACAAATAATGATTGGTGACTTTACTAACACGTGCAGTCACAGCTGAGTCAATACACTTTAAAACCATTGTACAATGATATTTTGTCTGTCACTAGTATTTATAAAGAAACATTCACATATCAACAAGTCATGGGCTCTGCGCAACACATGCGCGCTGTTAGTTCAACAATTTGAAACACAGTTTCGCATTATTTCTAAACATTAGTAAATAAAATAAAGCTGTTTGATACTTACTGATTTCTATGTCATATAAAATATAAACTTATATTTTTAACACAGACAAAAAATCTTCGATTTTAATCAAAGGTTACAATATACCCCGCATAATTGCTCGTCAGCATAAATAGAGGAACCATTAAAAATATAAATATATATATATATACAAAGTTTCTGTGTTTCTTATTGAACAAGTAAACGTTTTATCTATATATTTGACCACATTATTCACGATTTATATTTTTAATTGGTTGTTAAGTTGAATCCTTTTTACATGGACTTTCAATTATTGGAAAGTTAAGTGATATTCAAGATACTGATAACTGATCGTAACGATATCATCAAGTCATCTGTTCGAAGGTAATCAGTGTCTTCGAGTATCAACTTAATTATACAAATACTATAAGTACTGAGTGCTTGTCCTTGTCAAAGAACTGATTTCTAATAAGATCTAGACAGTTTAATACTCTTGTAATGATAATGATATTTGTTGCAAGTATAATTAATATTTCATTGGATATCAAAACTTTCTGAGCGTTGAATATAATGGTGGAAATGAACTTTAGTATGTTAGTGTAAGTTCCCTATAGTCATCAAAGGTTTGCTCTCAATTATTAAGGAGGACAGTTATCTACTTTATCCGCCTGGTGGGTTACCGTCATCTCTTAAAACAGTGTAACAATAATATAACTTCGTCTTTTCTAGTACAAAAATGCAGACGTATCACTATAACAATACTGTTTTAAGAGATTACAGTAACTCGTCTAGAGTGGATTGTAAAGCTAATACGGCTATAAGTTTCATTACCTACCATTCAACACTTATCTTACCTACGCGGTAAAATAAGTGGCAAAACATCACAGATTTGATCTTCGGGCAAAATCAGACAAGCCCATACTTAAGACATCGGTCGCGCAAAATACCAAAACATTCAGGGTATCACGCTTTGAAAATAAACCAAAAAGGGTGTCATATCAAAAACACGTCCTCAGACCTCAAACTGTGATTGGCGATTTTCGGAACCCAAATCGTAAGTTGAAAAATAAAACGATAACAAATAATAATAAAATTAACTTTTATTATTCTTTGTCACATTCGACATAAGTGACTTTTTAAATTACTTTTTGAAGACGTCGGTACAGATAACAATGATATATTAACGAAGCTGCAATTCCACAATGGCTGACATACGATGTCAGCCATTGAAACGACGTTGGACTAGACTGGATTAGATTCTTATGGTGTTTTGAAGTGTTTCCCGCCTTGCTTTACCAATGTAAGTTAAGGGTTAGTCCGACCCTGATTTGTAGTTTAGCAGGACAAACTTAAAAACAGTGACGTAAGCTTGTGATGCGAAAGTGTAAAATAGGACTCCTCACATGAATACTTAAAGACAAATAGTTAATATAAATATTCGAGGAAAATGTAAAGCTAGATTTATCATCAAGCCAAATACTACATAATATATTGTCAATTCATAATATTAAGGGCCGAATGGCGGTAGTACGTTTGGTTGACTATTACTAAAGTTGAGCTATCGCTTTAATATTATCTTGAGTACCTTTGTGCTCAGCATTGGACCAACGTGGAGGATGAATGCTTTCACTCATAAATTCACGGTAGGAAGGTCTGCACTTAGTACCATAGGCTGCTTGATTAATATATTGTAAATGAAAAATAGTTCCGCAAATGACGAAGCATTAGATGAATCGTGGTTATTGCCGTTTCTTAAACCTATCGAAGGCAACAACAGAAATCACAATGGACTGGGTACAGATCGTTATAACATTAGTAGTAGTCGTAAAACCTGCTTTATAACGCCTATAAATCTATTATCGTAAATAATATCTATTTGTGTACTGAATAATTATTATAATGAATAGGTATGTTTTGTATAGTAAACAGGTTTGCAGAACACATTTCAGATAAATATTTTTGATAGTATTATATGAATTATGACGTTGTTTATTTCAAACACATACGGTAATCGGAAAAATCTGTTGAGGTAGCAGCATGGTCACGTATGTCAAATAAGGATTTCTAGTCTTGGAATCGCGTAGGACGTCCTCCGGCCTGATGGACTGACAATTTGATGATGGAGGCTAGATGAGGCAAGCGAAGGCCGTCTAATCTGGCGCAAAATGGGGAAGAGCTTGAATGATATAGACGATCATTGCAATGGCTTTTGTCCCATAATATCGTTATGGGTTAAGTAACTATTAAGTGATATTGATTTCTCTTATACTTCTAAGTCAAATGTGCAAGTTATCAATATCTATGGCTTATTTAGTGGGTACAAAGACTACAATCTATTTATTATTTATCGGGATCAACGGTTTCACGTGACTTTACGTTAGATTTATGATTTCCATTTTTAGCTTTGTATGGTCATTTAAGACAATCAATATGTAACACTGTTAACATCAATAGAGAAGACTGTAGAATATGCACAGATATTGGTCAGATAGAATATAAAAAATGCGATTGTTTCCCAGCTATCACTTCTAAGCCAATTGCAAACGCAAACTTATTATTTTGGTCCAACAAGATAATCCGTGCGATTCCCCGAATAGGGCGTCGCGTCCGACAAAGCTGAATCAATCCCATTCCAGCTTAGTTGATTACCAGTCTATTTACGGCTGACTGCCCTCCTCAAATTGCTAATCTAAGCCTGCCCAGCCACTGTGACGATTGGATAAGTACGTAAACACCGTTATAAAAGTACAGAAGGAAATCTATGAGGTGAAACCTGCAAATGATTATGACATTTAGCAAAACTTCTTTTTAAGCCGGTAATGGCAGAGAAACGAATCAAAGCGCTTACTAGTAATCTAAGTTCAGAATTTAAAGACTTGTCTTGTAATAGGTTTTAGTCTTGCTTTGCTGTTTTCTGTGGATGCTTCGTGTTACAAATTTACAATTTCATTTGGAACTTATTTTGTAGAATGTTTTTCCTATGGTAAAAGATGCTGAGCGTAAGTCCTTTATTAATAAAAAGATATGATCAATTGATTATGGCTCTATTTTGCCGATACATTTTTAAAGTAGTTTCATTATAAGCAATGCGCAAAAAATAGATTCTAAATAAAATTATCCTAAAAAATATGATTCTAAGTCGTATTAGATATGTGTTTTCTTTATAACTATATATATGAATATTTTGTATTTGTATACAAAATATTTAATTATTTCTTCAACAAGTTAGCTGCTTTAGGTTTGGTGTAAGGCATTTTTCCTTTTAATCACTTAGTGCATTTGTACTATATACCCCACAAAATTCATGCACTTTTGTTCCCAACCATACCGGGTTCCGATAAAACCGGCTATCTTTAAGCCGATCGACATAAAAACACAAATTGTAAACAACTTGCACTACGATACGTTATCATTACGTTATGTCACTAAGTACATTTTGTAGACGAAGCAAAACAAACTTCGATTGCACTATCGGTCCGAGATACGAGTATAAACCGACCATTTAACGATAACCCTGCACTTAGTCACCCTAGCGCCCTCTTTATCTGTTTTGCAAAGTTGCTAACAACAGCCTCGTAGTGCCGCGACCACAACAATGATAAAGTGAAAATTAATAAACAACAACGCAGGAGACTACGTGATATTGTGAAAGTCGTTAATATTAATGGCTTAAGAAATGTCACCCCGTACAATGTGATTCGAGACACGAGTTGATCGCCGTTTGATCCGGACGACGTGGGTAATAGTTCCACAGGAAGCTCAAGTCATATTGTGCCATTTTTCACTGTTTAGTAAAAACATTCAGACATCAAGGTCTGTAATGTTAAAATAATGTCGGTTGATTAGGAGTATTATTCACTATATGTTTCGGGATGAGGCACAGTTGTCTTACTGGTACAATAACCGGGTATAAGAGACCTAACATCTGTCATTACCGGTGATGAGCGCAGGATTCCTTCAAAGACGCAGATCGGCATTGACAGAGAATTATCACTATGTATCAGTTATGGGTATCCTTCATTGCTGCTCTATCGTGGTCAGGCGTTTCACTTACCACCAAGTAAGCGTACAGGCCGTTCAGTAAACTTTATAACATCAAATACTTTTTCGTCAGACAGAGGATGAGGAAGACGTCTCCGAAACTGGTACCAGAATTGGTTTGATTGTTTATTAATTTTAATATACAAGACAGCATACTTTACGACGAGCGCGATTCAACGTGCTTATCTTATATCTGAAGTGGTTATATAGACTATTAATAACTTGATGTATAACCGTGCGAAGTTTATGTGCAGTGCAGCAAATAAAATTTATGCTTTCCAGCTCATGTTGACCCCTAAGCGCAAATACTTGATAACAATAAACAATTCGTTTATGCTGGAATTTATACGGTTGTTAATTTAAACCATTATGATATTCGCATACTGGTGTAAATGAAACATAATGGATTATTGTATTGGTATGACAACACAGTAAAGTGGGGTTATTGAATAAGAGAATAGCTTTATTAAAAAAAAAGATTTACTTACTCTTGGGGAAGTGAGTTTGAGGCAAAAGGCCAATAAGGAAAACTTGACATCTTGGGAGAATCAAATTTTACCTGCGAGATTCGTATTACGAGTAAGTTATCTGCGTAGGTATTTCAAAAATTCTTGTTTTTCATGTCATTAACGCTATGGTTATACCTGTGTCAAATATAAAATGTACGAGTAAAGATTACTTGGTGTTTTGACTTACCCATTTCTGTAAGGCTGTGATTTTATTGGATGTGGTTAATAACATTTTGCCATGCTGCTAGATTACTAGAAGTTGTGACTTAACCTTTTTGCGTTACAAGTTTAACTGCAGTGAGAGCGCTTTTTTCGGTGTCATATTCGACAGTTGTCATTAATGGCCAGCTGTTGCCCACTTAGATCCAAATTATTACATAAATAACAATGATGTTCTGTATATAGTATAAAGGTAGATACGCCACCCATGCCTCAAAAACGATCCGCCAAAGAGAATACAGTTGTAGGCTCTTTCTTTAAATAAACGAACGCTCAATCGAAGTATGTGTGTACTGTCGCTGCATTCGGAACACTTTTTCGGTTGTTTTGGGAGCACATCACGAATCAACTTTTACATCATTGATAAACAATCTGGATTTCATAAAAGAATAAGTCCTCCAGCCAAAAAGTTATTTTACCATTTATTCCATAATACCCGAATATTCCAAATCTAATTCTAGTCGTACGCTGTCAGCGCATTCTATTAGGAATTTCAAGAGATCCACGGCGATGGACTCGATAAAAACGTGCTCTATATTACGTTAGATAAAATAATTGAATCGCTATTGTTCGTGTGTGGTGTAGCGTAACGTAAAGTTAAACGAGAATAATGCATTTATGTATCGTTAAGTATTTTTATGACATATGGGCACTTTGCGTTTATATTTACTCAGTTTTTATGGCGACAGCTAAATTAAGATGCAGAGGAATTTGTGATGTAGGATGATTTGCGTGTTTGTATTCTTCATCGCTGCATTGAATACTTTATTTTCTTACATCAAGGTTTTTAGTTCGATCTTCTTGCCTATTTTTTTTGTTTTAAAATTTTAAATACCGACCATTCAAAAGTGGCCGTGGTATTTTATAGGATAGAAACAAGTACTATGATCCGTTACTGACTGCTGCCTTATCTTGACTTTACCTGCTTAGAAATAAATTGAAGGACTGCGTATCAATACCAGCCTTCTCCGTTGAGCAATGTCTAAGAGTTTATTTTGGATGGCCCTTATGTAACACAGGTCCGTCCGGTTATCGTAAAGTCCGGAAAGCTATAGGGACAACAACTATCGTCCCGTATATCTTTGTATTACATAAGAGGTAATAGTCGTACTAGGCATAGATCTGCGCGATCGCTTACCAACATTTGATATGCGTGGTTAGGTCAGTAACAATGACTCGATTCCATCGATCATAGCCTGCACCTTTATGTATTTGTTGTGTCAGAACTATGTTTGTTAAAAGTAATATAATAATATTCGAGCTATGTGACTGTTGAATAAATATTTGAATCACAAAGTATAATAGCGATGATTCGTTTGTGGTTTATTGTATCAAGTTACAATAGAATAAATGATGATCCAAACGTTGTCATATATAATGTTATTGTATATTAAATATGCAGTGATTGCAGTGCACCATTCTATCATAATGAACAACTGTGAACATAATTATTTTTCGAGACTTATGTCCAGCCATTAAGATAAATTGAAATTAATGTGTCCAGCAGAGGACTGCGATAGGTTATTGAGATGTATTTAGTCTTAAATAATGTCGATTGTGAATTTAATACTAGGATAACTTAATTGTTATATTGGTTTACATACGAATTTGAAATGTCAACGCACGAGCACTAGAACGAAGAACTTCATTTAAGTAATAATTTTTCTTTTATCGAACTTTCAACAAATTTTGTCTAAGTTAATTTGCGATATCAACAAATATTTTAGACATACAAAGTGGATGATAATGTCTAAATCTTATGATAAAAGCCGAAGTAATTATTTTTGGGTCACCGCGATAGGTGACTTCGATCGTCAATCGAACTGATGCCCTCTAAACCATTGAGTCGTTTAAGTATGTTAAGTTTAATATATGCGCTTTACTTATATTATCTGTAACCAAAGTCTTACCAGTTTACTGTAAGCAAATCTAGTTCGATTTGATTGTAGGTTTGATACTTCGATACTAATGTTTTAGAGAAAAAATATTTGTTTGCTTTGCTCCGAAATTTCATCGTTGAAAACCTCCAATATCCCAAAATTACAAAATATAATACTTTCCAATAAAATGAGGGAAGGGAAGAGGAAACTCCAAATAGCCGTGCAAGTCAGAGCGATTAGCTTGTATGTTTACTTACTAATACAGGGGCGCCGGTCCAGAAGCGTGTTGGTATTCATGACATTAAATTATTATACAATGTACACGCCCACGATGCATTAAAATTTAATTGACTAATAAATCCTAAAGCTGTTATGCTGCACCGATGACAAAGTTATTTGCAATCGAACACTATTATGTTACCGTTTCGGGTGGAAAATATTAATTTGAATAACCTATTAATTATGTTCTATTGGAAATTCCATAGCACGGGTATTTATTAGCTGTGTTATTCAACAAAATGTAAAATAACAACCAAGAAATAATGGTTTCTGTATAGTTGACGTTTAATTGGCGCTGGCCAATTTGGGCGTAGGTATGTCGTGATTTATAACTGAACGAGTTTTCAGATTATTTTCAATCAAAACAATTGTCAGTATTCTAGGTAGTGTCGGTATATAGTCTATGTATATTACTTATAGGCACTGCTTATTCGATACCAACGTCAAACCTTATTTTTAAAAAAAGTACCGTAGGTTTCATAGATTTTAAGTAATTAATGATTCAGCAATACTACTGGTTAAAACTTGGCCATAAATTCAGCAATTTGGATAGCCTGCACCAATCGCTATCCATACTGCCATATGAATTCTGCCCACCTCAACTATCTATGCCGGGAAGCATTGTTTTCCAAATTATACCATGATAACTAATTATATAACTAAGAGCCTAGAAAAAATATTTACATGAATAATATAGTGTTAGCTACATTGCTACATTTCGCCATTGATTATTCTCAAAATACCTAGTATATACGAGTATTTTTAACTTATTTTAAGTTTGACACTAGGAGTATCAAGTTTGGTTTGTGTATTTTATTCTATAGGGTGTAAAACAACACGAGGCTTAATTAATATAATAGCACACCACATGGCATACAAAATCAAAGTGCATAGAAAAATGCGTTATCAATTTTCGCTGGCATATTTGAGGATCCTAGTTCGCATCGGATATATTTTCGTTGGTAACTGATACAAATTCTAAGCAAAAACGCTATAAATTCGTAGAATTACGTTATGTTAATCGGCCTGCAAATCAACGGGCATAAACAAGTATGTTTTTAATATTTACACATAAGTACTAAAATGAATTACGACCATTAGAATAAAAGCTTAAGTATTTTCAAGTAGACTTGTTATATATAGTGGGCAAGTAATTGCATACCTGGTACACACTAGTAACTTAACGTATAATTTACGCTTTAAGAGCTTAGTGCAACTGTTTTAATAATTGCATTATATGATATAATCTCTTATACTTCGGTTAAGTGTAATATAAATTATGATCGATAGTTCGAGTATGTAATTAACTCATTTTTAATAGTTGGTGCTCAAACTTTTGAAAAATATATGCATAGCAGACATTGCTAAACATAAAACAGACCAGAAATTTCCTAAACATTATACTACCAGGTCCGTAAATGTCAAAGATATTTAGATATAAATTGAGCATTTCCTTGAGTTTGAAATAACTACAATTATTTTCCTAATGAATGTATTGATAACACAGATTAAACTGTCACCAATTTGTCAGCGTTTATGCGAGTATATATTTAAATTAAGTCATGTTATAATCAGTGATCTTTATTCGATAAAACAAATCAATATGGCAGGTGGTAATAGCGCTCATTGATTTAAAATAGGTGTCTTTGAAAAGCTGCTATTCCTACAATTATTACATTATCCAACATCATATAATGGGTATTGTAAAATCGAAACTGTATAAAAGTAACATAGTTGTACAACGTAGTACATAAAGTAATAGTTATGCTGACAATCCTGAAATAGAAAGTTGATTATAAAAAAAACTTAAGAATGTATTCATCACAAGGCAAGGGACTACAGTAAGATACAGCCAATATTCATAAAGGTTTTTAAAGTATAAATGTTACGTTTACTATCCCTTAAACTAACCACGCAATGCGTGATAAGCCACGACACAAATCGCGGTCACAGGGGATAACGGCCGAGCCAAGGCGAACGTCATATGCACTAACATAATATGCGCGGGGTTTAATACGTATTTATGTTGGAAAAACAAAACGCTACTCCGCATACTGTTTATTTGGTTACGACCACTATGTTTTCACTCAGATTGTGTGCTTGGGAAAATTATAATACAGTTAGTAATCATTCTTTACATGAAGTTTTGGACGTGAACTATTAACTAACGGTTAAATCATTCGGCTAACTAACCATTTATTCTTCAAATGCGCGATTTTAAATAAACTATCTGCGTGTTGTTATTTTTATCATATCGACAGTTGCCACTCGCCATTAGATAAGGCTGGTACGCGTGATGTCAACTTAAAAAAAATGGGTGTGTCAAATCAATAGAATGTTTACGATGCGTCGGCGATACCTTTCAAACTCTCCAGAACTCGGGCAATAATTTATCATAGACTAACCAAGGTTCCGTCCCTTGGCCTATGTTCGTATGCGATAAGCCACGACTCGAATCGCGGTCGTAGGATAATGGCCTCTCCAAGGCGAACGTACGAACCATACCTACCCTTACATAACACACTTAGCGTTGATCTGTTGCATATCGGTTTAATCTTGCAACTGTTCAAGTAATTGGTGTTTAGCTTGATCTAGAAGATTCACTCTCATTGTGAGCTTAAGACCCTGTCAGATATGAGGGCTATTTCGAATTTGTTTATAAAATAATAATAATAAATATCCACTGACATTCAGACAACTCTATATAACCCTAAGTTAAGCGTGAAGCTTGTATTACGGGTACTGAACAACTGATTTAAACATACTTATATATATTTTGTAAATAACTACAAATTAATAATTTATCTATTATTTCTATTTTTCCCACCACCGGCCTCATACTTTCCTGCAAATAAATCTTTAATGATTTGTCTGTACAGAAGGTGTAGACTTATCCATATACAGAATAGCATAAAATTACACTTGCAAGATGTCGGCTATTTTAAGAAAATTTGACGTATAGAATTACATAATAGGATATCAGTACATAGTTCAGCTCATGTCTAAGCTTTAAAGGTAGTGTAAAACGACAGACCTTATTTTATTTTATGACTTGCAGGATGTGTTTTATGCATTGATTTATATCTCAATGGTTTTATGGCACTTAATGTTCTTAACAAATGTCATAACTATTTTTAAATTTTCAGTAATGCAATAAAGTCTAAAAATACAATTCATCATCAGCTCATTAAACGTCTTAGGCCTTAGTCGTCCACGCGGGCCCAGTGCGGATTGGACGACTTCACACACAACTTCGAATCACTTCGCAGGCGTGCATGAAAGTTTCCTCACGATGTTTTCCTTCACCGTAAGAGCGTCGGATAACGTCATATATTTTCGAAAATTCGAAAACACATTGGTACGTGTCGGGATTTGAACCTCAGTCCTCCCGGTAGGAAGGCGACAGTCCAAACCATTGAGCCACCGACGCTCTACAAATACAATACATGCATACAATTTGTGCATTAGCAATGTCTTATTAACGGAATATTTTAAAGGATCTTTATGTCAAATTGTCATCTCATTCGTATCTCCTTTTGAGTCTCGATCTTTAAACCGATGCGAAAAGCTTCTAGACGAAAGGTGGCAACCGGTTCCTATAAAACACCAGTGATCTCGAAAAGGGGTAACGATCGCAATACTGTTGCTAACTTGTGTCGTAACATATTTAGTAACAATATCCATTAATAGCACTGTCTGTCAGCCACATAACTATTCCAAAAGCATAACTATTGTACGAAAGGTGAAAGGTTAATTTTAGTAATGTATCATAAATATTCGATCCCACAATCGATACACTAAACTATTAACTTTTTACAGTTCAACGATCATTATTATGAATACAATCTATAACCGCTTTGGTTGCGTTGATTGACTTAGCATTATACAACACAATTATCGAACTAACAGTACATAATTATGATTACTCGCTTCATAGATGATTGAGCTT
This sequence comes from Leucinodes orbonalis, assembly GCA_019425675.1. Taxonomy (NCBI): domain Eukaryota; kingdom Metazoa; phylum Arthropoda; class Insecta; order Lepidoptera; family Crambidae; genus Leucinodes; species Leucinodes orbonalis. Next base: position 48,927 of record PQWD01000999.1, read on the forward strand.
CATGTAGTATTTGTAAAATTGAAGATAATAACACTAGATAAATTAGTAATAGATTTTTTTAGCCTTTTAGTCATACATCTCACTTATAACGGCGAAAGTTTGTGAACGTGCGCTATATTTGTTAGATCGTCAGGTATTAACGGCTTAAGCGAGTTTTATAAAATTTGGTATGGTTAGCTGACACCCTGGATTAACAACTAGGCTTCGTTTTATAACAGGAGAGAATATTTTCCAAATGGACGCCCTTCTGCGACTGTTACAGTAGAATTACAAATTAAAAGTCGTTTACAGAGGAAAGACATTCCCGGATGAATGTGTTTATCTGGCAAGACTGAACGAGAACTAAACAACAATGCAATAATTATCCGTGACTTATCAGGTTGACAAATCTAACGAAGCTTACACATATCTAGGTGAATTGTGATTGTTAGAATATTTATTGAAAATACGCGATACCATCGACCTCATACACAATCCGAACAGCACTAACAAGGCTGTATATTCGTGACAAGTTATTACCAGTGTAACACTGTAAATACAGAATCGTGTAATTAATTCTAATTTTGTGCAAGCCCTTGTTATTTATAAGTCTGTTGCGAGATTGAATAACGCGATCCATTCAATGTTCTAATGCATTTACAATTTGTATGCACATATCCGGCGACCTAATACTAGAACGCAGGGATGCCATGTTGCAGGTAGGTATTTTAATGTTACGCTTCTCTCTCTCTCTTCAACCTATTGCAGTCCACTGCTGGACTGGATAGGTCTCCCCCATTTTGCGCCAGACATCCCGGTCCTCCGCATTTCTCGTGTTACGCTTAAAATACCGATACTATAAATAAATATCTACTGAGATTCATACAGCGCCATCTAGTATCAAACAAAGCACACCGGATAACAGCTGATCGAGACAGAAATGTGTCTAGTCGTGAACATTACAGTTACAGTAATGATAAACCTTCCAAAACGTGTTCTCATCTAGAAACCGTGAACTAGGCTCTGGCATCTCGCCAACACGTTTTATACATTGGGCTACAAACTGCCCTCAACTATGAGTTTGCACGAAAATTTTTGTGGTGATGCAGTGACACCTATTCAAATGCTTGATCAAATACCTAATATAATAATATGAAATTTTAATAGAAAGAAACTTTTGATGAACTGACCGTCGACAGCCCTAGTAAATCGGTACGTTTATAAGTATTAAATAGCAACTATGAGCCGTGGAAATGGTTGCAATTTATTTGTGTTAGTAGCCGATACGCATATTAGCTATTAACTAGCATAGTTGAACCACTGAACAGCCGAGAATGTTATTTTAAGTATCGTTAAGAAAGGATTGCCACGAGGTAATGTTTTATAGCAATATTAAAAATAAACAACATGCAAAGAATCGATTCGCTATAAATTTTTAATCAACAATATCTCAAAGTGCGGGGTGCTTATTGGCATAACAGGTAATAAACTCACAAAAATATATATTAAGTCACCTAAATCTAAGCTAAAACTATTTCACAGTAACATTGCAATCTCGTTCAAGTAGTTATATTACTGTAAGATATTATTAATGTACAAGGTTTTTTGTGATATTCGCAAGTACATGTGATTTTTCAAATATACATAGTATCATTGTAAATCTTGACACCAAAACTAGCTAACCTTTACAGGTCATATTAATTATGCATTAAAAACATAAAATAATGATTCTCACGGGCAAATAATATGAGCGTTGACGCAAATAAACTGCATCAAATGAGCAATACATACGATAAGTAATAATAAAACAGTCCCCTGCAGTTTCTATCGGTCAATGTACCCTAATAAAATAGAGTGATTTATTAACTGTAAAGCAAATATCACTTGAAGCACTCCGAACATTTACTAGATAAAACCTCGATGGCTATTCAATTCATTAAAGTGTTGCCGATAATACTGTTGTACCATACTTCTAAGTAAGAACAATACAGAATATTATCAGCTGTTGGCAACATGTGTATGTTAAAGATTAGTTCTTTAAATGAAAGCCTGGTTCGGAAAAGGACTTATGATTCGGGGTAGCCAAAGGGAAAAAATATTATTGTTAAGGACATTACAAGGACTTCATTCACTTAGAAATCAAAGGTACACATTCAGAGGAGTCTATTGAAATATGAAAGTTGTATACCTTCTTGAAACAAATATATATTTGACGTGGTATCTATAATAAATAAATCACATTCACATACAGATTTGTTTCGACATATCATATTTTTTACTTCGAAATAAATAATGCATCCATTCATAATACGACACTTACCATACGATAACAAAACAATGGAAGCTTCAAATATCTTTAGTCAAGATGAAGTACATTAAATGTATAATAAATCATTAGATTAATATTTGCTTTAAAAAATATTGTATGGTAAATATTTTCTAGTTATACTAAAGATGACTCCTTGTAATAAATAATTTGTAATAATTTTTTCATTGTTTGAATGCCGCAGGGTTCATTAAATATCTACCCCAAAAGTAATTAGTTTTAAATATAATTCTATGGTAGATTACTATTTAGCATGGAGTATTTTTGAAACAAATGTGTCTCCATTTAAACAATTACGTCCAAAATGGATTAAAAGCAGTTCACCTTCGATTCAGAGCCATATTTGCATTTCATTCCCATATTAACAACACTATTTGATATGCAAATGAATGCAACAAATTTCGATGCAAGGATTTAGGAACGAGTTTAAGTAGTTAATTGGTGTTGAATGTGGCGATATACCAAACTAAGACGTGTTTGCAAACGTTGGCGATGCTGTATTTTTTGTCGTCTTGTTTTCATGCCGTACTTGGTTATTGATGGTAATTTATGAAATCCTAAGCGGATAAGAGCAAGCAAATACATAGAATTAACAGCGAGCCGCCATATTTGGTGTGAACATAACGAAATCCGCATTAAAGTCAAATAAAAGTGTTTACAAAAAAATTACAACACTGCACAATAAAAATTTACATAAATCAAATGAATACAGAAAAGTAGACGTCAGTAAGGCATAAACATGAGCAGGAGTTGTAAACATAATAATATGAAAAGAAAGGTATTTGTGGCACTTTGTAAAATAACAATTTAACAATATATAGTGTAAGAGCAAGGTATGTATTATTTACAATACGGCACTGTATATAGTTCCTAAATCAGAAATCGTATTGGCATTTAATTAAACTGACGCTGGAATTAGAACTCGCGGAGTGGACTGAACCGTTGTGCAAACAATTAATTTTAAGTAGGTGCTGCAGAATTGAACCGTGTGCTGGGATGATGTATATCTTCGTTTACGGGTGTGCTCGACGCTCTTAATCCCAAGTATTAACCGGAGGCAGCCCCGACGATTTATCGTCCCATGGCACGACTAGGCGGGCCCGAGTAACAACTTACATTGTTGTTCGTCGCAACCTGATATTATACGACCAATCGAAATTGGCTGGATTACAATTCTTCTCGAACTAATAGATTTTGTTTTGCTTTATTGCGTTCCGATTAATTTGGGCGAGGTTGAGATATGTGAGACTTCGGCACGAAACAATGCAGTAAGTATTATAGAGTTACAAAAAAGAAGAAACATTTCTGAACAGGAATTAAAAACTAAATTGAAAAGTAATACCGGCAACAAGGCTAAGTTGAAAATTTTATAAGAAGGTGTTTGCACAGTCGTTGAGAAAAGTACTCGCAGTGTTTAAGCAGTCAGTTCCCGTTTTATCCGAGGCTGAGTCCTCGGGGATGTTGAAGGATTTGCCGCGTTTACAGACGTTGAAAAAACGCGGGAAACAGACTTAAACCTTAAAAATCCGTTTGGCGCTCTGGCAATAGAGATTTCCGCCGGCGATCCGAGGGCCCTCTTACTCTATCCCCTATTCTTGAGATATTTAACAAGTTCACTACTTAAAGTTTGGAAATTACCTACATCCTTTAATAAAACAACTGCAAAAACACTTAGTTTCTCAAACCGAAATTAACCCATTACCAAAAACCCTAGATTTTATCAATTAAGAGCTAATAGGAAGCTTTAGACGCCGCTGAACTCTTGACAGAATTCTTATCGACGATTACTAATAGCGCACGAAGTTGAATAAAATAATGGAAGGTCTATGACCTGTAAGTAATTCATAGAATGGGCGAGTGAACGTGAGGTGCGGTGCAGCCAATATGGCAGGTGCGTTATGTAAGTAGGCAATGCACCGAGTCGCACGTAGTACCAAATGCCACTGCACTATTACGACTGGACGGAGCTTGAGCCAAGGTCCCGCAACAATCGAAAGTAGACGCAACATTTAGATTCAAATACGATACAATCATCAAAATAAACCAAAGGTCGGAATAGAGCAAAGGGCGGGGTTTCATCAGGTAACTAATTTTTCATAAATAGAATTCGAATAGAAACTCGGCGCGTGAAATCGACATAACTGATAAGAAAGCAATAAACAATATAAGGCTTACAAATACAATTTTAATTATAGATGGATCTAATTTATTTTTTATAATTGCATTAATTATTAACAAACAGAAATAGTTAGATAAATTTTAAATTATAAATCTATTTTATATTTTATCTCTTTTAATGCATATACGAGCGTCGGTAGGCCCAATGGTGTGGACTGTCGCTCTCCTACCGGGAGGGCCGAGGTTCAAATCCCGCCACGTACCAATGTGTTTTCGAATTTTCGAAAATCATATGTACATTGTCCGACGCTCTTACGGTGAAGGAAAACATCGTGAGGAAACCTGCGCACGCCAGCGAAGAGATTTAAAGGTTGTGCGTGAAGTCGTCCAACCCGCACTGGGCCCGTGTGGACGACTAAGGCCTAATCACCCTATACGGGTAGGCTCGTGCCCCTCGGTGGGGACGTTTAATGAGCTGATGATGAATGCATATACAATTATGATTTTTTGCTTTCGTTAAAGCTTAAAAGCACAAATTATCTAGCCAAGTAAGCCAGAAATGAGAAACATTAGCTTACACTTTTATTTCGCATGTTATACCCAAACAAAGTCGTCACAGTCCCTCACCCGGAGAACTTTAAAAGCGCAATATTTAAAACATAAATTAGATAGTGCAGTGTCTAAATACGGGAGGACACCGGGAGGCAGCCGACTACCGGGTGGTTAGGGACGATGAATAACGAAGAGACAAGGATGCCTGTATAGCCCATGCCGTGGGTACGAATGAGACAAATAGCCGGGTGCAGCAGCCAAGCAGTGTGCACACAGACATCGATCGATTAGCGGGGCTCGCCCGCCGTTACCGCGCCACAACCAATCTATATCGACCTTTACGTCCATATTTAAAATTACCCAATTGTTTCGTTTATACCATCTTTATTCACAAAAATTACCCTTTCTAATTGGATAGCAATTATATCGTCCATGTGATCAATGTTATCGTTGAGCGTGTTATTAAACCGATGTAACCCTATCAGATAAAGATAAAACAATGTAGCAAGCGGGTATAATTAGTAATAAAAATTAATGATCGATGATTTTTAGAAGTATAGACATCTCTGACGTCTATCTATTTTGGAGGCACTATTTTTTCATTGTTATTTAGAGCAATGCACGCAATCAAATTACTGAAATCATTAAAACTACGTATAACACCAATTATGCCTTAACAACATTTATAACATGTACAATTAGTAAAAAAATATTTAAAGAAATTTACTCCATAAAAAGGGTCTGAAAAGAGGATCTCAATTAAAGCAGTGCACATAGATTCAAAAGAGCAGGCCAATGGTCTAGCACGAGCCGTGATTGTCTAAGTCCCCAGGTGGCGAATAATTCAAAGTTCAGATCACGTCGCCGTCGACCGGTGATCACTTATTTAACTTGGAGGTGCCGTGATTCTATAGAAATGCAACGAAGCAGACACCTCGTGCATTTTTTATTTATGAATTTTTGTATTGGAACAGCTGGCGGAGATGGAATAATTTCCAGGGAACTGATCAGTATTCAGCAAAAACATCTCGGTGTGTCTACAGCTTTGCGCGCCTTGATCGGCTTTGCCATCCGTCTTTCAGATTAGGGCTTGATTGAATTTGAAATAATATCAATTGAAGGCAGCGAATATTTAATTTTAATTTGTTTCTGGATAAAAATTCATAATTTCGAACAAATTAATATAAAATTGACGAAAAGGAGTTAATTTATTACGTTTGCAGTTGCAACTTTCTGTTAGTTATCAGAAAAAAATAATTGTATACCAAAGATACTAATGGCTAACAATAGCGGAAAGAATACTAAAAAACTCATGACGTTTTCTTGTAGGTGCTTGACTTGCTAGTTTTCAAAGGAATTGTCTGTGACTTACAGATTTCTGAAATTTTGTAACGCGCCATTGAATTCACTAAAGGACAATGCTGTCTGTGCCTTGGGGTACCCTTTTTCTAATTATTGAAACAATAGAATCTTTTCCGACTCGGAAAATGCTTTCTCAAAATAACATTTTGAATCAGGTTCGTTTTTAACAAGGTTGGCTGCGTCATACTGGTGTATTATTTAAAAGAAAGTTTATCCATGTAATTTACTATGACATGAATGTACTGAACGAGATACAATGTTGCAGGAAATACGAAGTAAGTGGTGGAACTTGTAACCGGCCCTAGAAACGACTAGAATGTTTTGTTTTATGAAATGTAAAAAGATAAGGAACGATGAACAAAGAAATGAATAAAATAAGTACTAGTTTCAAATAGAACTACTTCTTCTACAAGAAAAAGAAATATCAGAAAAATACAAAATAGCTTTTTTTCTGACATCATTTGAAAAAATAATTGCAACAGTTATATTAACAGTTGGAAACAACATTACTGAAAGCTGTTTACGATATTAAATATAAACTTACAAGAATTCGTTTCGAGCTCCTACCAGATCGCATAGTCGCCAAGAGAGAACAAAGCTTTGGCTAACTCAACAATGTGTTTAGTTTCGAGATTAGAGCAATCCAGCCCGACACCTAAACACGGATTTTAGATAACATTCAAACTCCGACCGCTCTGAATATAAATGAGATTTTAGAACGCCGCAACGCCCGTCTTAGGGCTCTCGTGCATAATTACTAGACGTTACAAACGTTCAACTACATTTAAGCGTCGATGAATAACTTTAATGGACGCTTAGAATCAAGTACCTCAATCTCTTGTTAGGGACGGTTTAATTAAATCGGACGTAGGAACTTGTGTCTGTGTTAAAAAAGCGATGAACATAGAAAGAGGGCGGGTTTGAGGGATTGCGTGCCGGGGCGGCACACACCCTCGCTTCCCAGCTGTTTGCGTCTATTACGATTTCAATGTCAAGTCCGATCAATACCGGCCGGGAAGTAAAATTTTCGGCAGTTCTCGGCGCGTTCCGGGGAACGGGAGAGGGCATACTAACCTACCGTAATACGTCGGGGTGCGTACTCTCTAGACGATCAATAGGCGCCAAGTAAGGACTTGCCCCGACTTATAAATAGGCTTGAACTTCACCTCAGTCGCGGCGCTACGGGATTGGTGGGCGAATATCGACGATTACGTACAAGCGTATAAAGTAACACGTAAACATCGCGTAAATAGAATACTTTATGCTGCAGATATGACTCGGGATGAAGATATGCAACGCGAAGTATCTTATTATTTAAATTAAATGCACAAACCCTGACGGGGAGAAAGTTTGAATATCTCAATATAACGGTGACAATCGGCAGCTGATGTGAATATTTCACTAAGTTTCCATGTAAATTGCCTTTGCGGGGAACACTGGCGTCAATGACGCGGGTAACTGTCGTCGAAATGTTAAAAATGGCTGAATTGGAAAAACAACTGTGTTGAGTTTCTTTACCTAGACTTTAGGAGCACTTGAGAAGCCAATATCCCAGCGGTTTATGTCTCATCAGCATGCATACTAACACAATTGAAAGTTGGAATGTTGGGAGATTTTAAATTCAAATCTGACGACAAGATTTAAAAATTATGCGCTCGCATAATAGTGGAATTAATTAAGGGCGTATCAACGGATGAGATGAAAGATGTCGCTAGCGCTATTCGAGTATAAGCAAAGGGAGTGGTGATATTAAAGGACGAAAACGAGCGCTTCATTACTGAGAATGCTGGCAATAACAATACGGCTAATGGCCCTCTCGCTATCGTCTCGATTCCCATTTCAGTTCAAAAAATTTCCTTTGCAACATACAAATCCCTCGGTAAACTACTGCTTTATAAACCCGACTACAATTTGAAATTGGAACTTGTTTTAAGTGGGCATTTATTCGCGTTCAGTCGCAATAGGACAACATAATGGAATCAAGTCAATTATGTCGCATTGTTGAGTGATGCCAGCAATAACGCGTTTAGATGCATAACTATGTTAATTAGTATTTATAAATACAATTGTGCCGCCGTGAAACAGAACTGCGTTTTAATTTACAAGCCACCAAGTTATATGATTTAACCATTCTCAAAGTGTTATAAGAGTGGGTAGGTCTTGTAGGCATTAATAATTTATGGCAATACCTGTTTTAGTTGACGCATTTTGCGATCATATTGACATTACAATTTATTCCGATATCAAAATCTTACTACCGATTCGGTACCGTATATACAAATTATGGTGAGGTAAAAAGAAAATTTTGGGTAAAGTTTATAAGTTAAATATGGCATTCTTTTCTCTGTTTCAAATATCTATCACATCATTCGATGGTGAGGTTCTTCTATTCTGTAGAAACAGGTTGTTTCTAACACTAACATAACATTTTAAACCAGTATTTAAAATCTTTTATAGTTTTTCGAAAGTCAGATGACAGCTGGGAACCACATATCAACGTGCCCTTTTATATATTACATGATTTAAACCTGACTTTCAAACATGAACCAAATGGAATTTACCCTGTGAACTAAATGCTGAGGTTATCACAGCACTCAGTTTAACTAAGGTGTCCAATTTGTACTAAGAAGTGCGTATCCCTCATACGTGATTTGATGTTAAATAAGATAATAAACAAATTAAATTATGTAGACACCATTTAATGGTCTCCTCGGTGTTAATTATAGAATTGCCAACTGTTTAGTCCGAGTTCTGTGCGTGACTATTTACTGTATACAACTGTATAATCATGCCGGCTTATCTTATGGTTAGTCTAATTTGTAAGTTACAACTTATAAAGGCAAAACCTAGCAATCATTGGTATTGAGTATATGAATCGCTTAAACCGCTATTAAATCTACACGCATGTATGAGAAAAGTTTAAAAAACAGACTTATTAAATCTACACGCATATATAAGATAATGAGAAAAGTTTAAAAACAAGACTAAAGGTTAAGTTGTCTAATAAAAGATAACGCCGTGGTAACTGTAACAGGTGATTTTGAAAGATAGTTACAAGATGAAACATGATGAATCGATAAACATTTTGACGACCCATTTGTCCTACTCGTAATTGATGAGATATAGGCTACTACACTAAGGGATCCGGGTTTGACCTACGGGCATTACAAACCGGTAATTTAACTAGCTATAGTGCCCCCATCCCCAAACACAAAAGTGCAACCCCTGTTTAACATGACGATATCTGGCACTGCGGTGGTACCTACATAAACTGCTCAGTACCGCGTCTACCATCTAGTAAAATTCTAGGTGTATTATAATTTCCAACGAAACGAATCTGATATCATGGTTCGATCGAATAATACAATGTAGCGTCTCGTAGTTGCAATTCTATGCGCTAGAGATTTGCAAGCGCTGCCGCAGCTACGTGCACTGTATGTGGGTCGTGATCGTGCGTCGACCCCACGCCAGACTTCAGGGTTAAAACCAAGCGCTCACGGACCGATCTCGCCACTTCTATTACAATCTTATGTAACACCATTAAATACTACAGATTTACATACTAAGAAAATGAATCGTACCAAATTCTGCTCACGCTTACCGATTATCGTAACTCATAACCGTGGTTATCGACGTAATAATGCCGTGGGATCAACGACCGGCCCAGTTCTATTCTAGTAATAACAACTAGTGTTACTAGCTGCGTTGTTTTCTTTGGAGTCATTCTAACTGAAATTGTTTGAGTTCCGATACGTTTGGTGCGTTTTAAAACTAAGGTGTTCTGTAGATAACTTTTTTTGCTGATATAAATAGTAAATACGTTAATAACAATGATTTTATTTGGAAGTTTTAATCCACAAATTTTAAACTTTAAAATCTTCGGGGTGTCAATAATTATAAACATCGCCATTGACTGTTTTGTCTGAAAACTTAATTGCTGAGAGTACAGAAATTTTAAAATCTATATTTAAATAGTGATAATAAGCGATGTAGTGAGCAGTCGTTAATTATACCTAGATGCGCACGCGCTCAAGCGAGGCAGCAGCCACGGCGTGGGCGCGCCACCGCGTGGGTTACCAATATGCATCATTACGTAGGTATTATTCAAACCTCAACAATCAATCGGCTCATTACCTAAGCCATAAACGTCCTTAGCTGGGCAAAGGCAATACATAATGAATTTAAACATTACAGGGATTCGGTTTTTAACTCGTTGGTAAAGTACGTGTTGGCAGGTCGCCAGACCCTCGCTATCCGATCAGATGCACCAAGTGCAGGTGAGGCTGGCTTGAGTCCCAAAATATGTTTACTTTCAACTCCAAAACATTAATTTCATTTTGTACATTAAAAAGCAACGGCTACAATTTTAAAGCCCATATCCAAATATAAAACAGCCATACGGAATTCACCAAGAATATATCTGATTATATTAAAAGCAATGTACGCAAACAAGGCGCGTGTTTATCAAGATTTAATACAACAAAGTACGAAGTACACAAAAACCGGACCTAAACCTGTGCCTTGTAAGGCTGGTGTCCTGCAAGTGGATACTTGAGATAACATTACAAAAACTTGATCAGAAGTACACGAAATGGTCTCGCAAAGCGGCAGGTTGCTGGATAAAGTTCGCACGCCTGTTTACCATTTATAGCCCTACTGGTTGGCCAGTGTCGAAAGCCTAACGTTGTACGAAGAAAATGCGCAAGGCGAATCAACTGTTGCACCATAATCTAGCGTTGTAGCTCGCGTATAAATTCCGTGTGATTAAAGGGCTCAGTTGTACCTTAAAGCGATTATTTATCGCACATCTATGTAATGGAGTAATTACGATCGACTTCTTACGAAACGGTCGACCGACGCCCGAGCATTCTGGAGTAAGAACTGCAACTCGCCTCGTGCTATCATTCTACAACTTTTTGCCGCGAAGGAAAGTTGCAGCGCTAGACCTATCCAGCCCTATTGTATCTATTAACCGGCTACTTTCTCATTTCTTGCCATTTACGGTTCGCCGAGAAATCGAGATGCATTCGCTGTATTAAAGGATTATGAAGAGGCGGGATGATAGCATATCTTCGTCCCACACAGCCTATTTCCATTTGCAACCACATTTGTGATTACTCCCGACTTTGTACTTGACAATTTTATGATAAGACCAACTTAGAAAGCCCAATATAGCCCTATTTGAGTTGTGCTAAGTCCGCGCACGATCATATTCAGATTTCAAACGGCCCTTTGTAATTATTGTACTTACAACGTATGTAGCGTACAAAGTTACAAATTGTTAGCTCTTTAAAAATTTAACATGCAAACATTTGTTGGAGGTAAACGCATTGGCGCAAAAGCTATAATGGACGAGTTATGCTCAGTGGGCAAGGCGATTCTAAAGAAAAACACGGTGTTAATCCACATGGGAAGCCTTGAGCGCGGTGTCGTGTTGCGACGGCTAAGCTCCGCCGGATTCTGTTACATGCACGACTGCGCCTCATCTTCCTACGTGCTCTTTGAATGACGCACTTAATATTTTACAAATATTAGTTAAGTTATAACTTAGCTATGGTATCTTTGTATTTCTTTACAATTTTTAAAAAGTGATTTGAATCATCAAATTAAACACAACTAATTGAAAATAAAGATGTTATAAAACAATAAGGTCATTGTATTAAATATACCTCCCTGGTCACACCGTCACAACTTCATGGAATAGACAGGATCATTTGCTTGCAAAGTATGTGTGCAGTAACCTCAGAATACAGAAAAAGCAGTAACACGTTACACTGTAATCGCTCCAAAATATATACCAAGGCCAAATTTACTGACAACAAAAATTAAAACACATCTTTATAAAGTTGTTGAGCTCGTTAGCGGAGTCGAGAGCGTGTGTGAAAACTTGCGATAAATTCATAAGCCAGACGTAAGGCCTCGCGAGACAACCGGTCCGCGCAATCAATATGGTTGCAGACAGCAGGACACCATAAATAGAAGAAATGGTCGATTTAATGGCGCTGCCCTGCAAAACGCGCCTGTCGTTGTTATCAATCATGCTTGCAACTGTTGTATCTCTGTATCGTTTCACTCCAGTTATTAGATTCCAGTAGGTAGCGGTTTATTTATTTCATACTGCAACGAATGAATTTTATTAGTCCCCTGAATGGTGCAGTCACAATTTAAACTCTGGAAATCCGAGATTACGATCACGATAGCGGTTGTTTACTTCGTGCGAGATAACAGAAGTTCGTGTAAAATGTTTTAGTTGAACATATTGGGGTAATGTACGTGGAGAACAGAAATTATGAAGTTTTCCCTGGCACTGGTAAACGGGACTTGTCACGCGACGTCGAGCGAAACGAGCCGGCAACAAGACAATACCAGTCGCTATTTACGCGATAGATAGTGAGGGAATGTTTTAAATTATCAGCTTTAGCAGTTTAAACGGCGGTCGCTGGGACGCGATTACCAACGGCAACAGATACTTTGTGCGATGTCACAGGCACGTAATGGTAATTTGAATGACAGCTACTGCCAATCTCTGCTGAAATGTCGCGCGAATAACAATGTAAGACAGTCTTTGGAACAAAGAAAATAAGAAATTGAAGACTACGCTATAAAATAGTTTTGCGGAATATTCAGTTTGCGAAATAGAATTTTACACGTTTGCTATTATTGTATTTTTTTAACTTACTACTGCTGTTGGTTGCATATGGCATTCACAGGTCACCGAGCAATTGGCGAGCGCAAATGGCTTTCAATCTTAAAAAATACTAAACGAGCCTAAGGGTTTCCTCGAGTAGGACTCGCACCTCGGCTTAGAGCGTTGTGAGGGCTTGATAACCTAGTATATACCTATTTGGGAAGAGAAGCGGCCCGGCACACGCCGGTTACGAGAATAGGGACTGAGCGAACCTAAAGCTACAGGGAATCGCGATGAAGGCCACCGCCGGCGTAGAAGCAGTCTCATACGGGTATATGTGTAAGCACTTTTCTGTATGGAACTGAATTTAACAAATAATTTTTATTGATTTCGGCCCCCAACGTTGCCCTCTAAGCGTGCATACTTGGCACATAAAACAACAAACGATACAGGACCCTATCTTAAACAATTATTCGCCGACAGAAAGCATGTCTAGAACATAATAAATAACAAACGCGGATAAAAATAGACGCCTACCGGGGGAATGACCGTTGCTTGACACACAACTGGCTCAAGGCAAGCGCAGATTAGATACCCCGCGCATAACAAACATAACAACTGACAATTGCAAAATAATCCAACTGGAGAAACAACCTGTGATGAATATAAAATTGTCGCGACTGATAGGGTTAACTTTATTTCTTTCATAATTAGCTTTGTACTAATTCTTGTTTTATTATTCAAATAGGGGGTGGAAATTAGCAGACGGTTCACCGTTTGCAATACCAAAGGTAGGATATAGTAATGCTATGCCGGCCCTTTAAAAGGGAATACGAATATTTTTAAGGTCGACAGGTTGTATCGTTTAGGAAATATTTAAACAATGAAATTAGAATACTACTAAAATATATTGTTTTTCTATCGATTTTTCATTTAGTTAAAATATCAAGTACTAAGCAATGTATTATTCGTTACTTTCTTTAACATTCAACCCGTGGCAGATCAAAATTTTTTATTCTAAAAATATAATAAAAATGGTAGGTATCATGGTTCTTTGTTACATTATGCAAATACTATTGTGTTCCATCAATTCTAGGTAAAACGAAATTATACGTCAACAAAAGAAATAAACACATTTTGAATGTTTCTCATATTTATCAAACTCAATATATCAATATTTTCACAATAATAAAGGCAAATGTGGATATCTCCGTGCATATCAGTTTAAAGGACAGTAAAAGAACCAGCGACATTTGCATTAGACAACATCGCAAGTCTTTGACTAAAGGAAAACCTGAATTAAATCTAAAGACTATTATTCGTTTGAAAGAAGGAATATTCGCAAACATCTTTAACAAGTGATGTCAAAGCTTATAAGGGAATAATCTTTAATGTTTGATTAATAAAACACAAAACCAACAAACCATAACACATACTTGAGTAATCGTTTTAGACGCGTAAACTCGTGTTATCATCATATTAGAAATTAACTGCTTAAAACTTTATTATATTGTTCATTGGACAACATCTCATCATTGTTATTAGTCATATGTATACGATGAATTAAATTCTTGGGGGACTGTGCACATTACATAACCGCTTGTCCATTTAGATGAAAAAACTGCTTATTCAATAAATATACATACCTAATGATAACGTATATAATACATTCAAAAGGAAGCTTTACACTTAAACAAGTGTGATATAGAAAAAAAGAAAAAAGTAACAATAAAGCGAAGTGGGTAATTTAGATACAATAGAATCTGCATCGCTATTGTATTCAAAGGAAGAATAAAAACTTTTAATAATCACCTAATTATCAACAGTAGCGCCACCCAGTGAGGAAAATTGCAAGGCCATCTATTGTCACGAAAACATAACTTCATGGCGTATTGTGGTAGGTCATGGTATTGCATTTACAACATCGTAATTAAAATAACAATACATTCATATATTGTTATAAAACATCAATAATTTTAACTAACCATAAAGCGTATCAAACCAACATGCTTCTCCATTGCAATAATTATTTAATGAATAAATATTAAAAATAATACCAAATAAACAGTGCCGGATTAAGACTACTCGGGGCCCTAAGCAATCCACGCTTATGGGGCCCCCCACCAGTATGTCAACAGGAATTAGTAGCATAGCGCAGTAGTTGACAACATAGGTAATGATTTTTCACTTTGAGAGTTTTAGTTTTGTCAGTTAGGTTAGGACATTGCAGGCTATATCACCTGTTTCTCCTAAAAGAAAAACGATTCCGTGCTTCGGAGGGCACGTTTAGCCGTCGGTCCCCGGCCGCCTTCGAATTGTCGTTAATCAAAAACCGCGTCAAAGGCCGTGAAGCGGTTTCAAAACTCTGAAACAGGGACTTGTGTGTGGTCAGTCCACTCGCTAAGAAAAAGAACAAGAATTTGTCTTTAAAAAAACCTACACGATTAAAAAAAACAAGAGTAACATACTCGAATCCGCGCACTGCGAAAAAAACGCATGTCGATTTTGCATGAAATTATTTTTCATCAAACATAATCGCAGTGCGCGCATAGGTTACTATTGAAAAATATTAGTATTTTTGTAAAATAAGATGAAAATGTATTAAACGTACCTTGGAAGTGGAGTAGGTGCCACAAAAACAAAAACTAAAGTTTTGGCTTTTTCGGGCATTCACTGATGATGATTTCCCAGTAAACCTTCTGTTCATTTTTTTTGTGCTTCGTCGGGGGCCCCCCTGGACGTGGGGCCCTAAGCTAGTGCTTAATTTGCTTAAGGGTTAATCCAGGACTGCAAATAAAATCCGCAACCGCAACCGTTGAGCAGCGTTTAAAAGAATTCAATTCGTTTTATTTCAAAGTGATTTCGCCGGCGAAAAAACTCCGTCTACAATGGCGCGATATTGATCAAAGTTGTGTCTCGTAAAGCTCGCTTGTGGTGCGATTAAATTACAGCGAAGTTACGTTTATTTCGGTGGAAACGTGCCCGTCCGGTGCCACCCCTGACAGTGTTTTATCGCGTAAAGTGTCAACCCTGTTTTACTGTGAGCCAACAAAAGCAAACTTTCACCTTTGCAAACGTTTTGAGCAATAAAAATATTTTACAGCGCACACCTTTGTCCAGTCGCCGTATATTTACCAGCCGGTTGCATTTTCGGATTGTTCTCCATTATGTACAAGGTCTGGCCTTTATTGGGAACAATCGGGCGTCTTCTAAGGCTTCGGTGTCGGTTGGAATTTTAATAACATTGCAAGACAGCTCGTATGTATAGCGCGTAGTTAAGTTAAGCTATTACTGAAAGCGTAAATATGAGTTGGCATGAGCATTTTTAAAGAGGTATGTTACCAATTGGAGAATGGATTTTTAATAAATTTTAAAGGTATCACAGGGCTGACGAGGAAAAGATAATCTCGACCACACGGATATCACTTCGAAGCCTAACAAGATGAGGAAATTACGTTATAAAAAGTCATAAATGAACGTTAGTCTCCACAGTGTTGATGGCGGGCTAGAATAGATGAACATAATACAGTTAGAAAATATCAGCACATCTTTTGCTATATATATACTCGAAGTATATAAACTTACCTTAATTTGATAAGAGTTCACTTTATGCTTCGGGAGAAGGTTGAAAGTAGAAAAGTCCAGTCTTCTAGAGAATATACCATTCGCCCCAGCACCAGCCCTGTAAATAAAATAAAAAAATACGTTAATATTATAAGATAAACATGCATTATCGCGGTGTATGAACATATTGTTTAAGTGAAATAAACACTCCAGAAAATAACACAGATAATCTTATCTAGGCCTTGATGCATTTATAATGCAGGAGTTTCATTTTATAAACATATTTTTATAAAAGTGATATTTACACATGTATCAAGGTTGGAGATAATGTGGAATGTACTCGAGGAACGTGTTTGCGTGGGTATTTAAAGACGAGCTGAAGAGCTGTTTTCACTTGATTTGTCGTATTTAATAACTAAATGGTAAGAGATTACTTTTTCTATGAAAACACTCAAGATTCTAAAGGGCGCGTGTAACATTCATGAATCATGACATTCATGACATACTCAATGCTAAAAATACCAAAGCATTTATTTAAACCGTAAAAAATTAATTGAACCCAGCTAAACTTGAATTTTTTTTTAAATTAATTGAAAATATATTCTTACTAGACAACGCAACTAATATACATTAAGATTTGTTAAATACAAATACAAATATTCCCGGTTTGCAGGTTGCCATGTTTCCGATACACGTTCAGTTTCTGTTAGATATATATTTTTTGTATGACGAAAAAACATTTGTCCTTACACACACTTTTTGTATATTTGGTGTAATAAGTAGGTTATAAAGTATTAGCTTACGAGTTAAAAATAAAGACAATTTGAATAAATTCGTTCAGTTTAAACAATCCACTCTTCTAACTCTTGCCTACTATCAAAAAAGCAAACATCTAAGGTTATTCTGCAAAAAATGAGTACAGTCAAATTTTTTGCCAAAACATAATACTGATATCACAAGTACTCGTAACAATTCAAAACGGGAGCGATTTATCGAAAGCAATTGATACATAAAAGTTCACCATAAATAACGCACACAGAGCTTCAATTCGCAATAAACGTACAAAAGAATAATAAAATAATGCAAATACTCAGTACCTATCTAGCAAGCATTGTGCAAGAACCAGCCAGCGAAGAAAAACCTAAAGCGCCACGCGTTTGCTGCAAAAATTTCAAGGTAGTGGCTGTTTTTTTTCACTGCCAAGGTCACCAGAATTAGATACCGGTACTGAGTGTGTCAACACAACTTTGTTTACATTCGCTGGGGCGATAAAAAAGCCGGCGATTATATTGTTAGCATGCGCTCCGGCGGATGAGTAGGTATTAATAAAATTTTATCAGATCCCCGTTTTTGTTTATTATTACATTCAGTGTGCTGTGGCCGTTTCGTATGAATTGGGTCATGAAAAACAAATTTAAATGGACAATGTAACAATAAATTATGATTTATTACATAAAGTGCTATCAACAATAAATTAACATGATTAATAGCGATCACAGCATAAGTAGGTATAATAAGAATTGTTGTTTTAAGTGGTTGCGATCTTGTGTCGTTTTTTTTGCATAGCTCTTTACTGACGCATACTTCGTGTAACTTCCTCTCAGATTAAATCAAGAACATAGTAACCTAATTATGCGCTTTTTGTATTTTCGCTTAAGAAAACACTTATACGCCTGGTTGTTTTTCCATACTAAAGTCGTTATTTACTTGACAATCTACAATATGCATAGTAACTTTAAGGTTCAAAATGCTACAGCTATTACCACAAGCATGTCCGAAATGGGTAGCCTTGAATGTACAATGGACTACTTATTTATTTTGATCAACAAAAAGTCGATTCTGGTTGCACCAATTACGTGATATAACTCGCAATATACTTTAACGACATCGAAATACTAACAAGCTAGGTACACAAATGTGTTAATAATAACAGAACTAAGACATCCGCAATTACTTTTATAATAACCCAATCATTTTGTCAAAATAACGAAAATTGATCCAGATGTCATATGGACCAAAATATAAGATTAAAGTTATGTTTTTCTTTGATCTAAACATAGCAAAGCAATGAAACATATATAATGGAAGAAAATAATATTATATTTTTTAACCTTAATAAATATGCATTTTACATCATACAATTTGAATGAATATCTTAGAAGATATCGCAGTTTTAACTCACCCATATAAACCAAGTAGCGGGTTAAAGTTAGCGTTAGCCAAGTTAAGTCAAGTGGTGTAAGTATGTAATTATTTCTCTCTTCAACCTATTGCAGTCCACTGCTGGACATAGGTCTCCCCCATTTTGCGCCAGACATCCCGGTCCTCCGCCTTTCTCATCCAGCTTCCACCAGCGACCTTTTCGCAAGTCGTCGGTCCATCGGGCCGGAGGGCGTCCTACATATCCTATCCTATGTAATAAATAATATGTCCTATGTAATTATTTAACAAAATCCAATTTATTCATTATAACCTTCTAAGCTCATCTAAACCTACACTATGATTCATCACCTTTAAGTACTATACGTAAGCCCGCATCCATTTATTGATCAATGTGGTACGTACGAGTAACAATTGATAAAATGGCTACTGGGAAAACACCAGAACACTTAAAATGATAAACGATGGACACATAAATTGTTTTAGGTTGACCAAAGCTTGTAAGGATTAAACCAAGTCCTTGAAGGCCCGCTATCTCCTGAAACCACATTTGTGCTAGGGGAAAAGGTGTATTGACAATAGAGACTAATCTCACCCTTAATGGGTGAGACTGATACCTACGCCTCTATATATACCTTATCAGACAGTTTGTTGCAGCTGCTTCCAAACTATAAGGCTGCATGAGAAAGGCCAAGTTGTATCATTTTACAAATTGGATACTTGCTGTTATAATATAAATCAATAAAACAATTTAAAAAACCTGTTAGTGACTGCGAAACAATAACGGATAAAGGTTAACAGTGCAGGTGACTCTGTAGCCAAAAGCACAGCTTTACCTAAGGCAGAACTATTATGGCGGGAGATAAAAGTCAGATTAAGTTATTCACGCAGACGGTCTTGTAAATGGTACTAACTACCTACACATTGGTATATTTTTTTTAGGATCACAATAATTAGTTTGCCACTTACATGTCGAACTGTCCGTTTATTTTTATAAACTTATCGCTTTAAACAAAACAACAAACAGGCGGCATATGGTTCATTTATTAAATGCAATTGCTCAATGTAATCGTTTTTAATTATCCAAATGCACAAACACCGCACTCGTTCCCAAACATTCCGCACTGGCATTCGTATCAGCAATAAAGATGGTGTTTACAGGACAAATATTACTGATATAGCGAATTCAATATGGCGCACTTGACCTTGGGAGGTGAATAAAAATAGCGATGTTTTTGTCGAGGCGATTTTATATCGGAGCGTGCGTCCGCGCAGTGTGTTCACTCACACACACAAACACCATAACACAACAGAGTATCGGAGATCGGACATTTCGCGTGTTGTCTAATTTGGTTCAATATTAATCGTGACTTCGGTATTGTGGATTTGCGTGGCGATCTTTTTAACCTATGAAATCGTAATATCAGAATATTACTACATATTTGTAATGTTGGTTTTGTTAGTGTTACGGCAGCAATGAGGGTTTAATTATTAGTTATGGTAATGGTGCAACAATAATGCTTTTTTGTTTGTAAATATTAGTATGGTTTTGGAACTAAATTAATAAATTTTCTCAATCACAAACACAGACTAACTTGAACTTAATAATGTATACACATACTCATACTTAAACATCTAGAACATTACAAAGATAATAACGTTTTTGTAATGGGTCAAAATATCTTTTAGAATGTAATTTAAACTGCAGAATGGCAATCTTAAAATTACCTAAATCAAATCTGATGAATCATTTTAGGGTATAACATTTTAACATTATTTATCCATTCGAGAGTTTCGTCAAAAGTAATATGTACTGCCAAAACTCTTAGTCATGTTAGTCGCCATTCGCAACCAAAAATAATGCAATGAAATTGTTCACTGTGTGTAAATGATTATATAAAGAATGAATAGTTTCCCAATATGCATACTACATAATCATAGGTACCTACAAAGGATGTAAGCTGCTATCGAATATGTTCGCGATACTCAATGTGAAAAAAGTCTCATTTAGTTTGAAAAAGTTGCTTCGACTTTTTGCGCGGCGAACTGTCAGACCGATAAGCGCTTCTTCCTGTTACAACTTATTAGGCTTGAATGAAAATTCAGTGAGTCATACAAGACGTTAATAAAGTTGTCAGCCAATATATTTAACAAATTTATATTGTGTTCTACAAGCAGAAAAAGAAAGAAAAAAATACAGGAATAAAATAACTTTAACAAATTCTAACTTACATCCACAATGAAGACATAAGAAGGTATTTACTATGTATGTCTACGTGTATATGAACATTATGTACTAAATTATTTAAAAGTTCCTTAGTTGTGTACAAGGTATATTAAACATTTGCACCCAACAAACACTAATACAAGGCCAACTGGTCAATAAAGATTGGTGTTTTTGACATTGCGAAAATTAGATGCGAACTCATATGATATATCACTAATGTATTTTAATTTAAATTTAATTTTTTCAAAGCTTTTATCGACAACAGTCCTTAATGTTCACTCGAGTAAATAATATCTAGGTACGTAAATTGTTTTATTTGAGTGTCAAATCTGTAATTCTCGCAACACTTTCGACGCTGATTGTCTTTCAACGGTAAGGTCAAATTTATCAAGGGCAATTCCAAACAGATTAGAATTTATGGTAATTATTACTGGCTTACTCAATTGTTTTTGGTTGAACAATGTCGAACAGGAGCTGTTGGTACCTACAAGGAATAAGTACTTGTGTAGCAATATTTACTCATTGTAAGAAGTAAACAGCAATGTTTTGTGATCCCTTCATAAATGGCAATTTCAAAAAAGGTCTTATATTCGTAAACCTTAACGCAATTCAAAATATTTTGAATGAAAAAGAAAAATCTGTAGTTTTCAATTATTATTATATTTAATAAAAAACAGAAATATTGAATACATTCAAGTAAGCGTTGAATAAACAAATGTTCCTGTTCTCGGAATCCAACAGCAGAAGCTGCAGACTTAAATGCCAATTGTAATAGAGATGACTGATTTATGAATTAGGCCATAAACAACAAAATAAAATCCAACATATCCCGCTTAATCGTCACACTTGGCAACCTACCAGAGATTGTTATTTGAAAGTAGACACCCGAGTACAGCCTGAACCGGTTACCGACTTTCTCATTCATGAGCTTTCGGCCTACGACAAGCAGCTCGGCCCTCCAATTAAATATAATCTTAGACCATACACTGCGACTTTATATAAACAAATATGCGATGCGATGACTAAACATAAACAAAAACATTAATTATGTATTTTTCACATTTCGCTATATCAATTTTACTTCTCATTTTCGTAATTTAACGACACAATACATCATAATCTCTTATTTGACCAAAATCTGCTTTCACACTGCTAGTTTACTTAACATGCTTGCAATTCTTCATTTTTAGTGATTTCGATATGTAGTAGAACATTTTCAAATGAAATGATTTATTAGGGAACTAGCTCTAGAACTGTAAAGAAACCAAGGCAATAAAACCATTTGCCTTGTTCTTATTTTGATCTCTGGCATCGGAGTTGATTACCGCATAACCTCAGTGATTATAAGCCTCTAGCAAATCTTGTTCATGGGAAATAATAAATGAATTAATTAAATGTAAGAGCATTATTTTTAGTGTAATTTTAGTGCTCGGTATAATGCAGTCCGTGCAAGCAGATTATTTTTTGCTAAATTGAGAATTCAGCAGCCATCGTCCACGGTAAGCGATTGCAATTTTAATTTTATTTCAAAGAAAAAGAAACTTGTTATTTTAAAAGCAATATACATTTTGATTCAGGTTGGTGTTCAATACCAGCTAAAGGCATATGTTTGTGAACTTAACACAATCATTTGTATGCATATTCAGAGTCTTGTTTGTAAGAAATTGAAGTTGTCGGCCAGTCATACTTAGAGATTGGTCGGCTGTGAATTTGTCTCGATACACCAAGCTGGTAACGTTGCTTTAAAACAGGCTTTTCTTTGAAAAATTGATCTAATCCAGTATTTTAGATATATCGTAATTTAAGGACATTAAAAAAACAAAAACAAATGCTTATATAACAGTGTCATTAAAAAAAAGGATAATTACTAGTATAAGTTCCAAGTGTTATATATCCCTATATAGTATTATTTTAGTAATTTGCATCATAACAAGAAATAATAAAGCCTAAGATAAGATCAATTGCTAACTACATACAACAATTAGTGCCTACATTCGCATAGGAAGCCGGCTACGTAAACAATACACAGTTTACAATACACCCAAGGTGCCTTTACCGTCGTGTTATGCGCGTACCAAAATTTCCGTCCATAATTTTAATTCTGATCTACATATTAAATTGCATAACAGCGGTTGCTATCTGCAATCTTGTAGCAAAAAACGTGTACACGTGTAAGACAAGTTGAAGGTCACGCGAATGTAAAAAATCAAGTCAAGCAGAATTAAATTTCCGTCCGGTCCGGGATCACTGCACATCCTATTTATATTCAGAATTAAAAATTAACTAAAATATTACTAATAACTGTCAATATTATTCTATTCATTATTATAATTTTTTGAAACGAATAGGTAATTATTGAGATTCTGAATGGATTTTACTCAGCAGAATATGATAGTCTGAATCAGTCATGGTAGATTACCTACATTTGACAGTCGTAAGTGTTATCTAAACTTAAAAATGATTAATTTCAATATTTCTCAGGCTTATCGACAAACATAAAATACCAATAAAACGGTCACGGCATTTCGAATTTCCGAAGGAGTATTATATAGTATTATATTCTGAACCTATTTTTTTTGCTAGGTTATCCCCACAGATTTCCCAATACAGGAGATGGGGCAAGCCGCGTTTAAATGTAAGCTCAACGAGCATACACTGGCTGCAAGTTTACGCTCTGTGAGACGAGTCAAGACGCACGAATATTAGAAGAAATTACCGTTTTTTTTCAAAATGCCATCCTGTGCAATTGTAACATGCCATCATCGCAATGAATCAGTAAATTTAGTATTTAAGTAATAGAATAACTTTTCGCAGGTGAGAACCGAAAAGAAATTGCGACACTGGGACTGCCTATAAACTTGGCTTTCTGCCATTTAAGGTGTAAGCGAACGATAAAAAGTATTCATTGGTTATTTATTTGAAATATTTTTTCTTTCTTCATAATAACAAAGTTTTACAGATTAATCATAGGCTTTGCTAGGTAAATGTGTAAGCATATTTATCCGTACTATTATTTCCAATTTAAGTCTCTTAAACATACGCATGCAAGTGGCAAAATTAACATAAAGTCAACTGCACAATGAACGTGGGCGCGAAAGGCCGTTTCATCATTTACACGGCTCGAGTTGATTAAATTAACAAAACGTTAATTCAGATTTATAGACACATAATTAACATGTAACGCACAACACAACGTTAAAATGTAAATCGCTATAAATAAGATTGTAATCGTGGTATAGTGTAAACTAATGAGTTTTGCGGCCTTTTTAAACAATAGTTTTATTACGTTATACAAGGTCAGCCCTGTCAACTCTAATATAGTGTTGTTTTTTGTAAACGGCCTAAAAAATTTGGCCCATTTTGATACAATGAGATAGCGTTTTAAAGCACGCACTGATGGTCGTTAATGTACGACATTATTTTACATTATTTTATTTGTGAATATTAGGTTTTAATCTAACCAATTATAATTTACGGTCTGAAAAATTAACTTAACGACTAAGAACTTTTGATTAAATGTAGAAATTAAAGCCCACCATGCTTAGTAGTTGTTTAACTCTATAAGACAAATAATTTGATAAAAGTAGTACATATATTTCGGAAATATATTAACAGCCAGCTACATACAATAAAGATTTGTACGAAGTTACTATACATAGGAGTATATATTTATTATTCAGTTAACGAAAGACGCAAGAATACTTCAGTTCGCCACAATATATGTCATCCGGTATTTACAGTAAGCAATGGGCTCTCAGCGGGATTTATTTTACATTGTTTGGTGGGATTGAAGTGTGTCGCAATTTCGGCAGTTGGTATTTGTAAACGGCTTGTTTAACTTTGCTTTTCGAGGTACACAGCGAATTCGTCTCGCGATGTGATATTTCATCGGTCGATTGCATGTTGCAATTTTTGCCAATATTTTTTAACAGGATAGTTCACATAGCTATAAAGATCCCAATTGCTATCGGCACGTAGCGTGCTCCTCAAGCTGTAGTTTGAATTCCAATATGTGACGCCCATAGGATCATGGCATAAACTTTTAGGCTGAGAACCATCTGCGTTTTCCATTTGGCCGGTGGAGCTGTGAAAGCCATCTGGGGCCAGCGAAAGGTCCATACTATCATTAAAGATGTTGTATTTGGTATTGTGCTGTTTTTTAAATAGCAGAGCTCTTCGTCTTTCGGACAGGACAAACTTTACATCAACAGAGTCAAAAGTATGGATGGGGTTTAATGTCAACAAAAAGTAACTATAACGCTGCTAATAAAAAAGTATCGAAAAATAAACTGCGCTGTTCCAAATGGAACCTAAACTTGTAAACTTGACGTCCTCGAGACGAA
This sequence comes from Leucinodes orbonalis, assembly GCA_019425675.1. Lineage (NCBI taxonomy): Eukaryota > Metazoa > Arthropoda > Insecta > Lepidoptera > Crambidae > Leucinodes > Leucinodes orbonalis. The sequence continues at coordinate 74,186 of PQWD01000999.1, forward strand.
CGTGTCAGCTCGTCATCCGATCGTGTCAGACATGCGTCGTTAGAGCGAGACGTCTAGCCTAAGTCGGTCCGCCTTTTAAATAATGCATCATCGTCGATGTAAACACCAAAGGCCTTGGCCTCGCGAACAATGGGGCCCACTAAATTCGATTACCTAACAAAACCGGCCGGCTATTTCGCTCACGATTAAAACCATAAGCAAACTTATTATAGCTGGTTGTATTGTTAAAACATTTAAAATACATAACCTTAGACGGTTTATTACATAATTTATACATGAGTTCGTTATTTGGGAATGGCCGCCCATTAAGTTTTTGCTGCTATTTATATTGCTTGCTATAAACCAGTTTTTTTACTTAGGTATTACGAGTTACCTAATACTATAATTTGCAAAATGTTATGAAGGATTGAGAACTACATGAGCGTAGTTAAAATAAAAGGAGTAAATGCATACATATTTTGGTTTTGCAAATTCTCCAAAAATATTAGTGATACTTTTCCGATATTTCGTGAGACATAAACACTCCAATAAATAAACTAGGTATTATCGCATGTAACGTACATGTACAAATTGGAAAATTGGCCGAGAGATGGCCCAAACAAACGGGTCATAAAAATAATTAGACAATTAGTGAAGAGCGGGGGCGAGCTAGTTTCATTGTATGTAAAGCGGAGATAAGCCGATCGAGCGTGACATCCCACATCGGTTATCTGGGCCATATATTTATTCTAGCATAGTTTGTATTTATTATCTTTAAAGCCGAACAGTATTCTACTGGTACAGGCTTTAATTGGGTTCCAAATCACTTGGGACATTAAAGAACACTGTTACTACTAGTTGAGTTTCGTTGTGTTCTAGATTGCAATCATTATCAAACCCGTTAAAATAATCCTTTAAAGTATACAAAAATGAATTATACATAATTCAGAACTCTGCCGTGCGATTGTAATCAGCAACCTGTCTTGGCTGCCAGACGATAGCATTAATTGAAAAACGTGATCGTCAAAAACATTGCGTAGCGCTTCCCCATATTTCAAGATAATTGTTCCACAGAGCTCGGACCGGGCCCACACATTTTCCCAACATTATACCATTAGACGAATACAATTGAATTGGTCCAACGATCAATCGTAACTTAACCACGAAGTTGCAAAACACCAAATATATTTGCGGTACGGCAACTGCAGAACGCCACGTAATTTTTGTAATGTATATATATAAGCAAGCAATAAATAAACTCAGTTATATTATGTATCAATATATATGTACCAGTTTATAGCGAGCGCCGATGGCTCATTGGTGTGAACAGTTCAGCCTTCCGATTTGGAGGATGCAGGTTCAAATCCCACCACGTAGTACCAAAGTGTTTCCGAAATTATATGTACGTTAATCCGACGCTCTCACGGTGAAGGAAAAACATTGCGAGGAACCTGCTTCAAAGGTTGCGAGGAGTTGGCCAAACCGCACTGAGCTCGCGTGGACTAAGGCCTGTACACACCCTTTACGGGGAGGCTCGTGTCCCAAACGGGGACGTTTTATGAGCTGATGTTAATTATAGTATAACTGTAAGTAAATAAAGGTTAAATGTTACTGTTAATGTAAGATAGAAATAGAGGTCCTTGTAGCAGTTACTCGTGACAGTGCGCGAATATATTTATACCGAACATTTAATTATATGATTCGAAAGAGGTCGTATGAATAATTTATTGTCCTTACGACGGTCATAATGGTTTTGTTATTTAATGTGGCACGTTAAATAATGAATCATAATAAGACAAAGCAGTTATACAAAAAAAAACCTTTTCTACACGATGCGTTACTAATACAGTATTGTGTGGCTAACCTCCTTTTTCTTCGGACATAAAACAAAATGTGGCATTGTAACAAAATTGCCTTGAATTTATGTTTCTTAAAAAAACGTCGACATACGACACAGCTTCCAAAGATTTCGAATTTACGATTGTGATACAAGCCTTTTCTAATAAAAAGTCAGCTGCATCATTTATAATCATTTACTAAATAGGCTACGTACTCGTAATTTGCGAAATTATAAAGATATTATAAATGCTAATTGATAATAACAATACGAGTTATTTCTGTCAGCCTTATACAAAACTTAAATGTTCTAATAATTGTGAATTCATTAAAGTTTTTAATATTAGAAAGGAGCCATAAAAACCTAAACTTTTAATTATATATAAAATTATAGAAAACATGTTTTAATTAAAACGGCATGATTGTTATTAAAAAGCTTCCTGTTTAACAATAACAAACGGATAAAGTTTTGTTTGTAAACCAGAATAATGTATTCAGTAGGTATAATTGCATACATGTTGCAGTATGCATAAAGTTATTATGACACAGCTTTTTGATAATATTATTTTAATACCCAACACAGCGTGTCAATAAATAACATATTGTTAAATGTATATACATAATTAATATAGCTCTTTATTAAACATGTGCTGCTGTACAGCTAACAATTTTTAGTACATTTAAATTTTATACGTGTAAAAACATAATTTAATAAATTTTTATATTCTGTATGAATGGTACTCATAACACAGTATCTGTATCAGGAGTACGAAAATAGTTATCACTCTTAACAGAAAACTACAAGGACATGACAACATATTAAAATATTTTGTTTAAAGCAATTTATGATGCTTGAATATGATCTGAATTCTAATACATTGGTAGCTTTAAGATTACACATGTAACAACATAGTGAGTTTAGAATTATTAGTACCTTGATTGTACTCGTATTTACATCTCTACAGTTTCAGAAATAATAGGTACATTAACTATAAATAGATAAATCCCGAGCCAGCCAGACTCAAATACTTCAATTACTCAAGAATTAACAATGTGTAATCGCAGCTGTGCTCAATTGAATCATCAAACGTCAAAAACATTTTGTACATCAAATCGGCTGTGTTGGGCTCCTAACTGGTTATGCCACTCAATATCAACCTTATCAACCTCGCTCCATAAATTTAAAACTGTAATGATAATGTTTCTCTCGTCGTTTTCTTAAGTGCATTTTGCAATTACTTTAGATGCGCTTTATTAATGTATGTAACTGAGACTCCACAAAACAAACATAACTCTCTACCAACATATGATGTTTGTATTGAGGCTTAAAATGAGTCCGCAAGTTGTTAAGGACGCAAGGGAAAGATCTATTCTGGGTGAAATGAAACTACACACTTAGTCGTTTAAAATTACAGCATGGAAAGATAGAATCAAGGGCATAGCGTGTATAAAGTCCGGATCATCATTCTATCCACATTTTTAAAACAAAGCAGTTATGGTTTACAGATGCTGTCCATCGGGAAGAGTGAAAAAGATAATAAAATCCACTCGTGAATTCACTGAGCATTGTGAATATATTTCTTTATCGGTAATTGACAACCGGTGATCTCAATAAGGAATAATTGATGATATTTAGGATAGTATTGCCATTTAGATCGTATAAAATTAAACAGATATTTTAAAGTGAATACGACCACAGTTATTTAAGTTTATGGGCGCAGTTTCTGCATCGAATAATCGATAATGATATGCACAACGACCCGATTGCAAGTGACAGTGATCGTGAAATATTACCAGCGGCACTTGTCTGTTATTGTCACACATATTCACAGCAATTGGTACTCGTTAAGCAGATTACGAACGCCATTGCAGTATCGCGTCTAAATGTCACAAGTCCTAGCTTCAAGGAAGTCTTAATCTACATATTTGGTAATGTTACAGTAATAAAATGGGACAATTTGAAAGGAACATTGTAGGTTTGAACTTTAGCTATATTTAGCTCTGTAAATAATATTGGCTGTTAAAATATACCGATTAAACGTTAAGCTTTTAAAAGTTGACATTGTTAAAATACAAAGCCCAAACAAAACATTCTATGAATCATTAATGTTTACGTTTGTTTAAAGTTTTATATTGACTACTTATGGGTAAAAAACTAAAAGCATTTAGTATCGAACTGATTATGATTCTATGATTTTATGAAAGCATAAAAAAACGCGCAATTCAATAAATAAATGAGTTTTCCTTAACGTCTAGCAATATAATACAATCAAAGTAAATTATATGTTTGAAGAAGCTATTCAACCATCCACGAGGCGAGTAAAGATTACATAACGAGGATCAAGTACAATCATTTTCACATTTACTCGGCGAGAACCCAGATACTTAAATCATTTTATATCTTTTGCAGTGTGAGAAATATTATGTAAACTCGTCTGGTTTGCTTTAACAAATGGCGTTGAATATATATTTTATTTTTTATCTCATGAAAAAACAAACATTTAAGAATAATGATGAAAACACTGTATGTTAAGCATTGCTTAATAGTATTTATTGTTTCCGAGCAGCTAGATCTTAAAGCTCATTACCTCGATGTAGTACAATATCCGAAGTAAACTTAAGCGAGTTTGATAACGCTTTTCCTATACTTTCATATTTCAACATTTGGGTTCCATTATAGTTCTCTATTCTTTTTGGTCAGTAGTCAGTTGGTACCCACCAACTGACCCATTGTTGGTACCCATTATTATCGTTCCTTATTAATATTTCTAGGTATACCAAAATCAAATGATATTTTGAGGCCACGATGGCGTTAATCGAAACTAATTCTTCTTAACTAGCAGAATACGATGCACGTTTTAAAGAAGGGAATTAACATATATTTTCGAAATACCTAAGCTTCCTCAAACATGACCCAAGAGCGTACAAAAATTAATATTATTCAGGCTTAGTGCCATCGGCGGTCGTGAATTGCCTGTGAAGCTATGAAAGACATCTGCCACTAACAGCTGTAATCAGTTGAAGAAAAAAATACGGAACACCGATAGCATTTAGGGTACAAAATAAACTGTAACATTCACGAAAGCGTATCAGTACAAGTAGGTACCTCAGTGACAATTTAATGTCATGACAGGAAGCTGAAGTCAACAACAAAGTATCAACAGCTCCACGTCACGTAGGCACGGTCAACAAAGTTAACATTGAGGATGGTTAGTAAACAACTATAAATAGGATTTTATGATACGCGGTGCAGCGGTGCAGTCGGGATTTTTTACGTAACCAATTCACATGCAGCTAGCCACGATCGATCACGTCCATGTTCCCGGGATGCTATAAAATACCTTTGACGCCATTCAAGGAAGGCGTCTACAAAATAAGATACCTTAATGTTTTAAACAAAAATAGTGTATTAAATTGCAATGATCAGATGACTTCATCTACATTAATTGATGCAAAGCATCAGGCGTTATGAGTTTTTTTCGCAATAAAAATGTATAGCCATGATTAAAATTAAAATCAACGGTAAGAAGCACAGACATCCGAATATACAATTAGACTGGACAAGCCGCCAAGTTTATAGGCAGTCCCAGTGTCGCAATTTCTTTTTGGTTCTTACCTGTGAAAGTTATTATATTTCTTGGTAATTTACTGATTCATTGCGATGATGGCATGTTACAATTGCACAGGATGGCATTTTGGGAAAAACGGTAATTTCTTCTAATATTCGTGCGTCTTGACTCGTCTCACAGAGCGTAAACTGGCAGCCAGTGTATGCTCGTTGAGCTTACATTTGTCGCACTTAAAAACGCGGCTTGCCCCATCTCCTGTATTGGGAAATCTGTGGTAAGAAGTCACCCTTAAAAAAATAGCTCATGCTTTTATTGTGTTGCCCATTTTCGGTCAGGTCGGTAGGTTATTCACGATTATTATTTTAACACGTCTCTCGTTGCTACCAAAATTGTCTTTGAACAATAAGAGTTGTTTTGTTCTCGGAATTGTCAAATTACCGTCGAATTTATTCTACAGTGTCAGCTACACACTTACAGATCAGGATTATTTAAATATTCAGTTTCCACTAATTACTGATAGTGTAATTCACTTAATATTTATAAACTGCACCAATTAAGTAATTATTGAATTATAATAAATCTAGTATCGAATTATCCAGAGTCTTTTAGCTTTGTTTAGCGAGTCAAGAACAACTTGTGTACCGAGCCACGCCAGAGCCGACATGAATATACCCGTTCGGGCCCCACCTTTTATATAATTTGCGCAAGTAGCCGAATAATGGCAAAATGATATTATGAAACTCTGGGTATTCTTACAATTTGTTATTTCAAATATAAATACTAATGATAATTATGCTGGCAATTGTAATTGATCGTATATAGCATTATATAAAACTCTTTAATGATGCGAGTATAAATGATACTATCGAAGAATCAGAACTTGATCAGAGTTATGTTTACATCAAAACAGCAGACATGATTCCTTATCAAGTTTACGAGTCAACGTGACCATAAATCTGTACGACCACACGTCATACGCAGACCATTGTAAACTGCAATAATTTGAAGTAGATATATTACGAGCAATCCGCTCAGCGGTCATTTGTGCGCTAGGCCCCAAGAATCAAGCCGCAGGCTATGCAGCAAATCTGTCTGGGAATTCACTGCGAGTTTAATCGGAATACAAATAGGCGACCCCGCAATTCAGAGATGCTTTCAATAGGTCTGAATGTGCACACATAATCCAGCACATTTGAATTTAGAAGACTTTAAACAATTACCGTTCAGCTAACATTAAACTTTCGCCGACACTTCACTTCGTGTAACATAATTTACACTGTTTCAGTGTCAGACGGTATAAAGCATTTCTCTGGGAGTCAAAAGTCAGCTAAAGCTCGTAAAGCAAGCTCCTGCTGATGAAATATTGCTCAGCAAACAAGCCCTCAGAGAATTCTCGTAGCGAAATACGTAGGTACAATATGAAATATAAATCGAGCGTTATTAACAAAAACGGGAGATTATGAAAATTTATTTCCTACGTTACAAGTTCCCTAGTGGGCTTGACCTTTGCGTAGGGACAATGAACGCGATAGGTACACATCGTGCTCATTGAACTACTGAACTTTGCTTACGGTTGCCGATTGCCACATTATGCTTACAATCTTGCCGCAATGACGTTTATTCCCAGCAACTTCAGCCATTATTTGAACAAGATTTAACTTGTGCATAACAAGCAGGTCTGGATTAATATGGATGATGATGGTTTAATACAAACATTTTAGGTGTATTATTGGCAAAGTTACATTGAAAATGCTAACAACAATAGTGCAACTTATATTGTGTTGTGGTCTCATTAGCATTTGACAAACAATCGCGTGCGATTCTCTTATTCAAAAGTGTGCAACGAATGAAAGTGACGGTCGCTCGGCAACAGTCGCGCCATCAGTGTATATTTAGCATGGAACATAAAGCTTCGCTTACAAATTTAATTGCATTGATGATCGCCCGCCGCGCTCCACAAATAGCCAAGACTCGTCCCTGAACCTAACCGAACTTTCCCCTGCTCGCTGCACTGCGAATGCCGACAAAATATCGGCATTTTTGTTTTATAACTGTTTCAGACTGAATTGATTCGAACTTTTTACAACGTACCATTTACATTTGTAGTTGATCTTGGGTTTAAAAATAAAAATCTAAAACTCAAATTACAAATGGTTTTGTCTTAAAACTTGCACCAGTGGCTGTCGCATACATATTATAGCGATGGTCAGCTCCGTCTGGCAAACTCAGAACTTCGAAGAGTCATTTTGAGAATTAATGGTTAAATTATGCATAGTCCGCTCTGAATTGTCGCTTGTCCGCCGCCCGACTGCGTAATGAACTCAACTGCAATGCCGACCATGTACGTGTGGATAAAATATCATATTTAATAATACCCCTACCAGCATTGGAAAACGATCGCAGTAATCATAATTTAAGGGTACAAATTGAGATAAGTGAATATACTCTTCAGAATTTAGATGACTGCATGCTAGTAAGATTTGCATATGGAACGTGCTAACGCCTTTAATGGCTGTTAATATTTCAGAACTGCGAGTGCATTGTTGGGTTGCGATCATTTGCAGCGTGAAACTGAGCGCAGAGGGGAGCGTGCGCTTGTGTGGTGCAGCACTTTGGCGGGGCACATTGGTGCGTGCCCACACGCGTATCCACCACAATGCATACAATGCACACGTAAATACATCTTCGCCTGACTCCACTATGCATAATCACGTGAATTTGCAAGTAAAATGACGAGACACGGCACTTTTTAAGCTTTGCAAATGTAAAAACGCAGCATTGTTTCGTGTAAGCCAGGTTTCGGATGGTGAGGTACGTTGTTGTGCTTTGATAAATACAACCCAAGTGACAATGGCGTGTAGAATACGATTGGTTTTAAACAGATGAGCGGCAAGGGCTCAGAAGGGTTTGGATGCAATTTTGCAGGCATGCGCCGTTGCGTCGATCACGCCCTAAAAACAGCGGTAACGAGGCGTGCCGGCCACTGCCGGCGGCATGGGAACGGAAATCGCCGTCTGTTATCGAAGAGAACCTCAGACAGTCTTCAGACAATAATTGTGACGACTCCAACTCGATTTATAACCCTATCATACCGCATAAAAGAATGGTGTCGGTAAAACTGCATCATTTATTATGTACATAAATTGCAGAGCGCATTGTACATGTGTATTAAGCGCGTTGAATTCAATCAGGGACGATTTGCGCGACGTCTGTGTCGCCGTGTATATTTGTTTTCTTTTACGCAAACGAGACTCGTGACGTTCAAAAAAATATTAACTGCTTTGTTAACCAAACAATGGCGCTTTCACAAACCCTGAAAAAAGGCGAATTAATTCAATGTCGTGCTAAAACCAGATTGTTTATGCAAAGATGTAAATTGAAATAAACACAAGCTCGTGTATTAAGTTATTGGTCGAGGCGACCACAATTAAAATCGGTACAAGGGCAAAATTAAAATGGTCTTGTCGCAGTTAAGTTTGTTTGGAAGTTTATGTACCTACATTATACACAATACACGAATTTTGTTCAAGAGCTGAAGATTTGCTCTGTAGTTTTGTATACTTTGAAAACTTATCGTCGTTAAATGGCTAGTAGCCATTTTTATTTGCGAAGATTATACTGCAATTCTCTGAATGAGACTGAGACTACAAGCTATTTTATGGTCACATTTCTAAAGATCAAGCAATTTTATAGTTTCTCGGTAGTGTAGACCCTTAAGACATACTAGTAAATACATGGGGGTATACCGCCATCTCTTAAAATAGCATTAAAATAATATTATAGCATTTTGTGATACAAATATGTTGACGTATCATTATAGTAATACTTCTTAAAAGATGACGGTAACCGCCCCAGGACAGTACAAAATTTATAACATTCGGTTTACTTTTTTTTTTTTGTTTTACTACTATATATACCATTATTTCTAAGGTTCGCTTGCTCAACTGTGATTTTTTTAATAAAAATAGCAAGTTTCGTGATCTGAAGGAGATGACGCCTCGTTTTTTGGGTCCTTCCAAGCTAACCGGACCGTTATAAATTATATCGCGGGCCTCAAGCCAAAGGGACGTATAAGAAAATCACCACTTAATATCTTTGTCCTCAGTGTACATACATTATTAAAAAAATGCATGTGTATTTAAATTGTTTTTGTATAAATGAGACAATAAAAATAGATTGAGTATCGATAAATTTAGAAACGATTGGTCAAATAACAACTATGCGTTTTTTTGTACATCCCTTTGGCTTGAGGCCCGCGATATCAAACAAGCAACAAGGCTTTTGACATTCAAATACATCGGAACGAAACCAGCTTTGCAGTAAAATTTTAAATCAATTAGGCTGGTGATAAATATCTCTTCTACACAACATTTTTACTTACGAAAAAATAACGTTACTACGTTCGTGTAGTTGGGAGAAATAAAACAAGGTGAAACTCTACCGGGGCATAAAAGACATGTATTCACGAGACTGTTTTTATAACTGGTCCTCCTGACACACATTCAGCTTGCATACGTATCCTTAGCGGCCCCCCTCACTTCACGCACCACTGCCAACTGACTCATAATAGCTGGAGTCAAGATAGTCCAGTTGTTTATAATTCAACTTTATGAGTTCATATTTAATGTTTATTTTTGTTTGACCGAACATTATTATTGGTCTAAAAAACAACAAAAAGCCAAATAAATATTATAGAGTACATGAAGACATACCTTAAGTCAACAATACGTTTGTCGGCGCGGTGGGCTTGTCTCAAGGTCAGTTCGGACGTGATCAGACTGCTTTTGAACAACAAAAACAAAGTGAGTCGAACAACTTCCCGTAAATTCTGAGAGCATTCAGTGAATTAATAATTTATTTTTACTACTATTTTTTATACAGGTACCAGTTTTTGATGGCGGTCCAATATATTGGAATGAAAACGAATCGATTTCGTACTCATTTCAACTGTGCTTTTTGTATCACCAAAATATTAACATCCAAATTCTTTAGGAGTATTATAGAATGTTGCGAATGCTTTTGTACGATTACAGTTATGAATGACTCCATTTACAAGTATAAAGTAAACCAATCTTTTATAAAAATGTTTATTAAACTTCTTTCGAAGTTTGTCTTATATTTTTAAAAGAGTATTAAAATAAATTATGGAAACCATAGTTAGCAATTAACCCTACATTTCACCTGAACCTTCCAAAGTGCACTTTTAGCGAAGAATTATTAGCATGAGCTAGCTACCTCTGAAATATTTTACGGAGTGGCACACCTCATACGAACTACGGCTAGAACATCGTTCTGGGACCTTACAAATGTTTATGGGAGGCGTTTTACTCTTAAGTGTCAAATAAAAAAATAGACCACATATAAAATGGGAGCGGTGCGAAAAACCACATAAACGAAATATCTCTTAACAAATTTAACGATGATATAAATCGAAAATACGGCATAATAGGCTGGCACACCTCTAATAACCAGTACAGGCACCTGGCAACATTACGTATAACCACGCCCATGAGGACCTATCAAAATAAACCGGTTGCAAAACGTGCGGTGCTTTAATTTTTTTAGGAGCAAATATATCTGTTAACAGATAATTTAATGTTGTGTAATAATACGACATTTTATTGGACTACATGATTATTTCAATAATTTTCTTAAAAAAAAAAACAAAACAAAAATGTAGCTATTTTATTGACTGGGATAATTAAATTAATAAAATAATTTTTTTTGAAATTTAAAATGAGAATGTGAAATATTATCAATCCCACTTGGCTATGCTGTATGCGAAGACCATTTCACTGCAATGGGGCGTTAAACTGATGATGAATACATAACACGAAAAATTTACAGGTTAATTATCTTGCTAAAAATAGCTTTAGAAGCTCTGTTTCAGATTTTGTGATTTGTATAAAATCGTGAGCAAAATCTGCTCATATAAACCTCCGACCTTTTGACAACCAAACTATTTATGGAGCCATTCTACTGTTTATGCCAAGCCTTGCGGTGACTCCCAGTAATGACGACAAACTAGTACGTTGGGTATTTTTACAAGCTCGTTTGTACATTCATATCAGATCGGTAATGTGTCTGTAGACAATGAACGAACGATGCGACAAACACAGGCGTCGAATGCAAATTGCCTTATTTCAAATACTAATTTCCTTTGCTAACTTTGTTTGCACATTGATAATAGGAGCTAGATTCGTTTTGAATTGTTTTATTAAAAACTCGCGGTGTTTTTACACATTTCCAAATTCCAAAATTGTCTCAGGAATATTATTATTTCAAGAACATTGTTATCATCCACAAATCATATCACAATAACCAAACGATGTACACATATTTATTTTAAATTATTTAGGTAAATTACGTTGAATACGTACAGTTACAGATACAAATCGACACAGATCAACAATAGTTTCGTTCTTCGTTATAACTTCCTTTACTAAGTTCTCAATATTGACCAGAACCAATAGTATATGTATATTAAGTAAGACCTCCAGATATATATATAATATATATATATATATATATATATATATATATATAGGTACTTAACTATAAGTTATATTAACAATAAGATAGCGTAGAAGTCGTGCGATGCGCGTGCGCATACAAACAGCCTCATTACTATGTTTGGATCGTTCGAATGTCGCGCTATTGATAAATGATACCATATTTATTAAATTGGTCAGAGCGAATGCAAACTGTAGATTTTTTTAAATCAGTAATACTCGATGGGAAATTGCAAATTGAGTGAATAGGACTTTTATTCCTGAGCAAATATAGGATAAACTTTATTCTATATGTTCATGTTTGAATCGGTACATTAATATATTTTGACAATAAGGATATTATAGTGAATTATAACATTTCACTTTTAGCGCCATGTCCAGTAGGGGAATAGAATTTCTAACTGCTTTACAGCAAACAAAGTGTTAAAAAATATTATTAAACAAATACGCTTTTTCCTTTCCTAAAAAGTACGTTCAGATATTAACTATTTCTACTTTTTTTTAAATTGCTAATAACGTCACAGTAAAATGTTTCTCAGTGTGTCACGTGACATATCCATTTTTATAGGTCAAGTTGACCAATAAAGAGACCTCCGCGTATCCAATCTTCGCCCACGGTTTCAATCATGGCTGATACAGTAAATAAAGCACCTACGTTGTTATACCAATCTGGTAGAAATCTTGAAGGGTATTTAGAGGCTATTTTTGTATTTTATTCATTAGTTCACAGAAAGAGTTTGTTTAATGATTGAGGATACAGTTTTCTTAAAAAAACAACTGAAAACCTTTTAGTAACGGAGGGACCACTAGCCTCCTATTTCTAGACCTACTCCAGCACTCGGTATAATTTTTTTTGGGTACGGAATCCGGTAATCTTACGAACTTGGTTTAATCATTGTCTTACTTCAGCCTATTCCCCCGAGCATAAGTCTACATACCATTAAAATCAAAATGTTACCAAATATTACACTACTTGAAACATACTTAACCATATTTTATTTATCATAGATAAAAATCGGTTTAGTTCTTTAAAGAAAACATATTTAAAGCGTACCGCGTAAAATGCACAAACATTATTTCCCACTACCTACGCGATCGCACCGGGTGATTATATAAAGACGATAGTGCACGTTTAACTGCACGAGGTGCATACACATAAAATGCAACGATTGTTGAGGTAGGTAATGTTGTTATCGGTACAGTCACGTATGTTCACATTACAACGCATTAACATTTGTTTGCTAATGTGCATTAGCTTGTTCGAGATAGATCTATGTCCGAAAACACTTTTTGACATGAAGATACGCTATATTAGCAAAGTGATAAGATTAAACATATTAGTCATCTTTCGCATCATAGCATGCTAATAAGGTGTTAAATATAGAGTTGGTATGTATCTACTCTTTGAGATGCTTGTAATTTATTCGGTTGTGATTTAGTTGAAGGTTTTACAACGTATTTTTTTGTCAATTTGTTTTATTGATAAAAATATATTTGTAACAATCTTATTGAATACGTAGTTAACAATTTAGGGCTACGGTTTAAAAAATCATACAATACAAATATTTGAATTTTACTTAACATATACGAGTATAAGCGCATGAACTAACCCTCGAAGCTATTTAGGCTCGTCATAAAGATCATGGTTATTTGATATAGAAACCTAACTAGGTTCTATTGTAACCTAACAATTGCAATTTATATAGGAACTTCAACTGAAGTTCCTTTATAAATTGCAATTGTTATTGCTCTGCGATTCTAATTTTTTTCTACTCTTTATGATAGTTATTTTAATAATACAACACGTTATTACTACAATTTTAATATCATTCTGAATTGTTTAGTCACTTTAGGTGTAAAATGCGACGCAGATAAGGCATGTAAAACTATTTAATCATCAATCATCGTTTATCTTAATACATCGCGATAAGATTACCACTATGGTGGTTTAATACTATGCCTATCGAAATGTTTATCCGTAGGTACCAACTGTACGATAAGAATTCGTTAAGTTAGTTTAAAGAAAGTAAGTTATTGTATCGATTATCAAAAATACTCAAATTATTGTTAAATATTTCAGAATTGTAATTTATATGTAGAAGTTAAATTCGAGTGTTATTTTTAAATAAACACAATTCTTACAAGTATTATACTTATTTTGTTTATATAGGTTTTACACTATTCGTAGTTTATTTCACGCCCTTTAGAAGGACATAGTGTAGTATCAACTCTAAAAGATAATATTTGCATCAAATTTTCTAGAAAAATACACAATGATGTTTACCATAAAGTACTTCATGTTGGCTGTAAAAATAGTTGCATTCAAGAGAAATGAGCTTAACGAAAACAATGTTTTAAATACGCAACGCATCAAATAACTCGGTTTTATTTGTCCGTTTTAAACAGGTGCGCCAATACATTTCCCCGAAAAAGCAAGTTTCGTGTTACAATTTTTCGGGAACCAACTGACACCACAATTCTTGTATGGCGTTAAACTAATTCGCATGGGTGTGGGATCGCCGAAATTGGTGTAGCCCTAAAAATGCAAACCATTGCACACCTGGTTTCCGCTTCCCGTTCCGTATGAAGCGCCAGACTAAAGAAGTGCGTCAGGATAATGCGTTTTTAAATGCACTTGCGAATCGTTAAGATTTTTTTAGAAACAGCCTTTTTCGGACCAAGCCTTTTTTCGTCCCGTGCTATCGCGTTTTTCTGCTAGAATTTGTCTGCCACTGAGCCTCATCAGTGAACGTCGTATAAGCATAGACATGTTCTTGAGCATAGTAGACGACATAGACGGTCCCATGTGGTTGAAAAGTATATGCATAACACCAAAGGTTCCGGGTTCGATGCCCAAGTAGTACAAACATTTGTGTGCATGAGCATGCCTGCAATGGTCTGGGTGTTTCTATGTTGTACCTATCTGTTAGTTTAAAAATCGGTAAATCGTATTTTTTTTACCGTTTTTAGCACCAATAGGACTAGGTCCCTTGAATTTCTTGAATGTCTGTGGATATTTGTTATATACATAGCACGGCATGAAAAGTGGAGAGTGCATCAACGCTAAAGGCTATACAAAAATAAAATAAATTTATAATGATTAAAAATAACATAAATGGAAAGTAATTCCTAGCATTTTTAAGCAGTAACTCCAATTCACTTTGTGGTTCTTGCCTTAATTGACACGCATTGCTCATAAAGTATGGTGCACTAAGAACACATTCAGTGGTTAAGCTGGTTTTGCCAAAATATACTTTATTTTAATCGTGCCAATAATTTTAATTATCAACGATTGAGCTGAAATGTGAATAAATTCGACATGTTTTTTTAAGTATTTAAAATACTGTTTATTTTTAAAGTTGCGGTGAACGAACACCTTTTCAAAATTACGAAACACTGGGTGCGTTTAATATTTATATCGAATCGATTACAAAATGATTTACGACAACCTGTTTGTATTAAGTGGTAATTTTGTAAAATATTATGAATTTGCACCGTTTTAAAAATGGATTTACGAGATTATTATAACATATTGATTATTTCTAAATTGCCGCGCCCAATACCATAACGCGTACGATCGCGCTTGAAACAGCTCTTGAGCTAACAAAGTCTCAGATGGTTTTGTTTAAATATTATTGTATAAGTATTGATTAATTTATTTTTAATTCAAAACTGATTTAGTTGGTTTGGGGCCACTTGGGAACCTTTGCACAAACTCTTGCCTACGTTGAAATTTTAAATTATAAGCACAGATAGACTTAGTCTTTCTTATATAATATAAATTTTACATATTTTAATACACAAATGAACAATACCAAACACTTCGAATGCTGCGATGTCTATAATAGGATAATATAACTTTGTGGTAACTGTAACGGTTTTAATTTAACATTTTCTGTAAGATAACTATAACTTTCATTAAATATTAACTGTTGTTTTTAGCGAGTTGGTTTTGTTTGATTGGTTAGTTTAATAGATAAGTCGATCTATAACTTGTTTATAATTTATTTTTGGGTTTCAAACATACTTAAAAATAATTGAAAAGTATATTTAATACTACTTTTCAATTAAATAAATACGAAAATAATTTTATTGCAAGTACCTACTTATTGTAAGCACCAAAAAAATACTGTTTTACTTGTTATTATTGGGATTCATAAATTAAATATTTCTTAAATTTTTAATAATAAAATAGCTTCTTACATCGCAACGCAAAAAATAAAGCGGAAAGCTTGTTTTAATAAAAATAGCAATATCTGCAAACTAAATGGCATTCCTCCGTTTCCAGCCAGTCCCACGGCGCTCATGTTTTTTAATAGATAAGAATGGTTATTTATGATTATACGATGATCGCACGTGCGAGACTCCGCTATCAGCAAAATTAAACACAAAATAAACAGCCTAAGGTATCGAAACACAAATTTAGCTAGTAAAATGTTAGATATATAGGTAGGCGTAGTTATATCGAGAAAATTAGAACAATCAAAGCTGTGAACGGTCAATATACACAAGTATTACCAACATGTATGTATATCTATTTAATTACCTTTGGTGAATTTAATTTAGACAATAAAAGTTTCTCGATAGGTTTAAGTTTACTTACATGATGGTAGGTAGGTGATTTTTCAATTTGCCATTTTGTTGAGCTAAATTGAACGCATTGCATAATTTTAAAACAATTTAAAAGTTATCAAGATATTCTGTTCAAAAATACATACATTAGCAACTCTAACACCAATCTAACGTAATAAAAACAGCACTCAGTTTAATTCCTACACAACCACTATTCTAATAAGAGAAACATATTGTACCTTGATGAAGGTAGAAGTCAAAACGAAATATAAATTCATGTCAGTGAAATATCGACAATACGGTGGGTAGTATAAAAAAAATTACAATACTTCCAATTGGAATTGACACATGACCCTGCAGTACCGCATATGAACAGTGAATAAAAAATCAATGGGTGTTTAATGCATATGACAATTTAAATAAACATTCAAACCGGCCGGTTTTAAAACTCGTCGGATGGCGCTCCTTGCTCCTTGCAACCAAACTTGTTCCCGCCAATTATGCTGGGCTGTTCGATACAAAATAAACACTGTCACATGCATTTTAATACATTTCTGTAGTACTTACCTGGTTCAGCACTGGATGTATAATACGATTCACGAAAGATGACCACTGCGCTGAAGTAATTTTTAGGTACCTTAAGAAGTGCGACATGATGCGAATTCTGGTATTTTGTTGACGCTTAAGTCATTTTTAAATATTTCGCAATAATAATGTCTCAGTTTCATTATAATGGTCTTCATCTTACGCTGAAGGCCGCCATTTGTGGTCATCTGTCGTGAATCGAACTATAACATAATGTTGATTTAATCAATGCTTACTAATGAAGTGAACTTGCCACCAGCCGCCATTGATTGGTAGTGTTTCGCAGTGAGACAACATACGCCAAAACCGTTTATAATAAAAATATTTGCAAAAATATCTTTTTTTCAAACATCAGAATGTTTCCGTCGTCAGTGATATTCATGTGACGTGGTGTGGAGTGATGACAACTCAATAATGTATTTTTAACATTAACAAAAAACATTGTAAATAAATAATACTGTACAATTTTCTAAGATCGCGACTAAGAAAGGTACTTACGTTAGGTTTTGTTAATGTTTCCTACTCACGAATAAACACAAAATAAAATTACTCTGCAATAAAATAACCCAGCAAACTATTGCAACACAATTACAGGAATTTGAATCAGATTCCTGTTGAAACATTTCGTGAACACAGTTGTTTAGCAAAATTGCTGTTCGTTAATCATTGCCTTTAATGTCTTATAAGAATCTGATTTATCTCAAAACATGCGACAACTAAGTTTACAAGCATGTTACAAATACAAATTGTTTTACAGAAAGGTAAAATCATCTTACCGGATCCTGTCGGAAACGATTTCGGGTTTGGAATTTCTTTTGGCCGGCGTGACTGTATGGGAAGGTGCGTGTGTTGGGCTTGCCGAGGGCTCGGAGGGCGCCGATGGAGGTGAACAAGACCCCGAACTGGATATGCTGAAGGCTCTGGATCGGCCGTCTGTAGCCACCGGCATCCTGCCTGACCTCGTCCTCCTACGACGCTTCTTCTCTTCCTCGGCCCTCACCGCAGCACCAGGCGGCGCCCAATCAAGATCTTTCTTCAGATGCCCTCGCCCGCAACGGCAACCGCACGCTTTGAACGCCAAATCGTAACCCTTCTTAGTCCATAGGTTCTGTAACCGCTGTCGCTCAGACCAGGAACGCGCCCGGCCGCATGACTTGAGATAAGCGAGCACGCCACCTTCCCATTGCTCGAAGCATTCTCTGTGCATGTACCGGCCGGCGGCGCACGTGTCATTGTTGCATAGCACGCGGACGGCGTCCTCGATGCGCACCGCTTCCCTGGGCCGGAGGCACTCGCCAGGCACGCAGCACCCGCGGGTGTCCTCCGCCTCTCGTTCGCCGGTGGCGCCTTGCCGGCGCGGTGCCATGCCGCGATCGACTTGCTAACGAAAACGAACGTGCCGCGCGGAAGTAGTGGAGCGTCACACGAGACACATGCTTGTCGGAGCGCGCGCGGCGGACTAATAACCGCGAATGAACGAAAGCGAAATTTCAAGAGCGCAGCGCGTCGCCGCCGCCGCGCACCCTGCACGCGGGGCTGACCTTGCGGCGCGCGGGGCGAGGGGGCGCGGGGGTGCAGCGAGAGGCGGGGCGATGCCGCTCTGGTGGGGAGAAAGTGCTGGCGAATTTTCACTTTCGCGATGAAGCGGGAGCGGCCGCGGCAACAGCGGCGACGCTGCGGCAGTCGTCGCTGCTCTCTTACCGTGCGGGTTGCACATGCTTGGTCTATGCAAAATGTTGCATTGATTCTTGTGTTCCATAACAAAGTCATTTTTTTACAGCGACACTGTTTTACAGTGGCAATCAGAATGAGATGCTTAGTTCACGCTAGGTTTGTATATCTATTATTATATCACTGCCTAGGTACATGGGCCTTTATAACTTTACTGGACTAGATTATGCTTTTAAGTTCCACTTTTTAAGAGGACTTTTAAAAATGGAACTTAAAAGCAGCCAGTAGTCATTACTTATCAACTTTAAAAGGGTTAGATCAATTACATCCATACCTCTCTCCCATCGGTACTCGAGTTATTATTCGATTTTAATTGATTTCGATGTAGAATCAAGTATTAAAACCGGTATTACCTATACAAACAATAATTCTCGGTATCGTGTCTGAAAGTTTTTTCATTCAGTAATTCCACTTACTATAGGATTAGCTAACTGCTCAGTGTTTAAATATTTTCATGAAAAATCATCTAATCTAGTATCGTCTCGAAAAGCTCATACAATCTTGTACCTACACTAATTGTTAATTGTAGAGAAATGACATAACTAAAGTATATTACAATAAAGTCGAAAATACTTACTATCGTAGTTTGGCCGGCTCTTGGTACCGAAATAATGTTATCCAAACAATGATATTCTGTATATATAAAGGTAAGTAGAAACGCCATCCGTCCCTCAAAAACGAACCGTCTCTTTTGTTTAGGTAAATGTGTTCGAAATTCGAAATATTTGTATGAGTGCTGTCACTGCATTCGGAACATTTTTTGCGATTGTTTTGTGAGCATCGTGATATGCTCACAAAACAATCGCAAAAAATGTTCCATACTTTTCTACATTATTGTATCCAAACAGTAATTGTTTTATGTAAAAAAAACTATTTTGAGTTGGTAGGTTCATTGTTTCAGTAACACTAATACTCGTACCTATATAGTCGATTGCTATGTTATATATTACTTATGACTGTAAATATGATCAAGTAAGTAACACTAAAATGAAAATGCATAAAACCTAATCTTTGTTTTCATAAATGCTTGGCATACCACACACGTTAGCCAGATAGGTTTATAAAAAGACCTGGGTTTAAGTATGATTGTGCTTATTATATAATGTGCACGTTAATGTTTTCTATATATAACATGTAAGTATTTACAAAAATAAATGTATATAAGTATGTTTACCCCTTGTTCAGTTTCCGTATTACAGGCTAATGCTTAGTTTAGGGCTAGATGGCGCTGTATGCATGTCCTTGAATATTTATATTTATTATCTGAATATTTAATATTCAGATAATAAATATAAATTAATATAAATATAAATTCTGTGTATGGTAAAATAGAATTTAATTATTGTGGCCAATAAAAAAAAGTTTCTTTCTTTCTTTCTTTCTTTTCTTTTTAATAATAAAAAATACGATATATAACATCAAATATTGTATTTATTGGTAGGAATTCTATGCAACTCCCGATACGAATCCATAATATAAAATAAGGTTTGTATAAGTCCGTATAAGATAATAGTATAAATCGAAATATAACAATCAAATCATTTATTTTTTCAACATAGGTATAAAGGTAAAGTGGAACATTGTGTTTTAACAACGATATTTTGTATTTACAATTCATACCCGAAAAATTAATAATGACATTCTAACATTAACAAGTTAATTGAATGCCGAGTGTGGGCATTCGAACAAATCTTTGTAGTATTGTCATTTAGAAATATTTCTTTTTATCATTCAAATTTCAACTTTTTTTATTATTTATGTCTTAAGTGAACGTGTCGATCAGTGCGCTCACCTGGTGGAACTGATACGCCTGACCATGACCAGTGTTGCCACCTGAGTTTTAGGAAAAGAGCTTTTTGGGGTGTCAAAAGGGCTAGATTGAGCGTCAAAAGATTTTCTGTCCTAAAAATGCTGCAATTATCATGTCATGAAGCCGATCGATGTCGATGAAGGTCATCATGACCGATGAAATAGCAAAAAAAGTACTTGTTATCATGTCAAATCTTCATAATTTGGTAATATTTTCAAGACAGTGAAAAAGAGCTAGATTGCTCTTTTCGGGCTAGATCGTTAAAAAAGGAGTTCACCAATGCTAAAAAGTGCTAGATCTAGCTACAAAAGGGCTAAGGTAGCAACACTGGCCATGACAGAAGCAGTGTTGAAGGAAATTAATAACAGTAAGTAGTCATTATTTTTCCGTCAACACCGCCTTACGCCCGTCAAGCGAGACATCAGGTGTTAGTTCTCTTATACCCGGTAATTTTACTAGCTCAAGATCAAGAAGACCTCATCCCGAAAGACAGAAGAGCAAAACAATACATATGTGTTTACCTTTGGCTCCAATTGATGTTAGTTTCATTTTTATTGGATGTCCAGACCATTTCAGACCAGACCTGCCCGTTAGTTCATCTTAAAACATAGCGGATAAGTTTATTGTGTCTCATAATAAGACATTGAAACCACGCGACAGGTCAGTCTGGAATCTTGGAATCCGTAATGCTGAAATCATTTTTTTAACAGTCACACAGCGCTATCTAGCACCAAGTTCAGCGTCAAGCTTGTATTTAGGGTACTAAACAACTGATCACATACT
The DNA here is from genome assembly GCA_019425675.1 of Leucinodes orbonalis. Taxonomy (NCBI): domain Eukaryota; kingdom Metazoa; phylum Arthropoda; class Insecta; order Lepidoptera; family Crambidae; genus Leucinodes; species Leucinodes orbonalis. Next base: position 95,563 of record PQWD01000999.1, read on the forward strand.
CATACACATTTTGTTTTGTAAATACATATATATTAATACTAGAAAATTCAGAACATGTATGTATATACAGACATGTTCAATGTTCATGCACACAAATGTTTTGCTGACCGGGGATCGAACCCGAAACCCTTAGTGTAGCTGACATCTCAACCACCACACCAAATGAGTCGTCTAATCTAAATAATTGGGATGCCTTTGTCGAATAATGGATGTTGTAAGGCTGTAGTATTTGTTTAGTAAAGATTTGTTTTCCTTTAGAGAATTAAAGCTTTTTTATTTTATGTTACTTGCTACTATGGAACCCTTCTTGGGCGAGTCCGACTTGTACTTGGTAATTTTTTTTATAATTATTGGTCCTCAGTTTTNTGAGTGTATTTGCTTCTATATTTAGCTCTGAAGTTAAATTGAACTCCTCTATGGATTTTCTTATCTTCAGTTGGTTGTTGTTGAACTTCTGGTGGTTGAACTTCTAGAAAAAAAGTAAACACCATTAGACAGACCACAGTTGGGGACTAGGGCTCAATTACATTTATCTTTAACTGTGATTCTTGCTTAGGAACAGAATATGAATGATCACAATGAAACAAAAAAGTAAGAAACAAAAAGTAGGTAACGCCTTACGTGAACTCCCACTGGGCACTTCACTGCATTCATCAATTCTTTGAAGTACTACTGAATGTTTTTCTTTCTTTAAACATTCTTCAATTAAATATTTTCTTTGCCTTTTAGCAGTTGTAGGTCTACTCAAATCAGATACACGTTTTCTATCTGGTTGACAGTGGAATTTAGTTGGTAAGCAACCTGGTTTCATTCGTATTTGAGACGTTGTGCCCATTATGTGATATTCCATAAAGTTTTCCATATCATTTGGCATCTGAAAAAACAAAGTAAATGAACCTATATAGATATGACTGTCTTGTCAAAAAAGTTATCAGTATTTAACCCTTAATCAAATGGATTTTTTTTTTAAATAAAATTATGAATTAAACATGGTTTCTAGGTAAAAGGGCTTTGTAGATTTCGAAAAAAACATCATTTTTTTTTATAAAAAGAGGGGAAATGGGGGTTTTACGGTGGGAAATTATTTCCCATTATCCAGTATGGAAAAGCAAAATATAATTAAGTGGGAAATTATTTCCCATCATCCGGAATGGTTACATTTTTTTGGGACATTTTTACTACAAATTCTATACATATTACTTACTCCTACTTTACTTTTTTTTATATAAAAAATTCAATATAACATGATTGAGTGATTGAATAAAATTATAAAAATAAAATGAAACTAGAATGTTACAAATAATATTTTATTAAGAACTTTTCAAATACTATATGAAAATAACATTACTGAGTAAGAACTGTGTGAAAGGTTTTGAAACAGTTTTTGGCACAAAGAGCTACTCCACAGGAGGAACATACTATTTTTGTTCTCTGTTCTTTGTGCTTTGTGCTGCAAAAGCGACATCTTTTGTAAGTGGCACTTTCTTCAGGCAAGTGTATGCCAACATTTAGCAGCCGAATCTCATCGGGAACGCCAAACCTACCACCTTTTTTAATTTTTTTTTAAAACTACATCTGTTTGTGTGTGAGTTTTTCGTGTCGTGTGATTATCTATAAGGGCACGTGCTAACCGTAGTCTGAAATCACGGTGGCCATGCAGGGTCGGGACATGGGAGTAGTTGTACGTTATGTAGGCATTAATTATAGATGCATCGAACAGAAAGAAGAATAGTCGCATCCAATATTTCCTGGATTTCCGGTTTATAGGGTATAACGATCTAAAATGGTCAAAAAGATCTACTCCAGCTCTAGAGCCATCCTTTTGGGTTCTTTTTATCATCCTTGTGTCTAAGGGCTGATGTGCTGTTGTCAGGACAGTAACTTCCTTTGTGTCAAGCCATTTAATGGCTGTGATTGGCTCTGCAGTAACCGCTGAAAACTGATGTTTATCTAATCGCAATGGTTTCGGTTGTTTTTTTTTTATCATATCAGGTAAGTCCTTTCTGTTGCATCTGACTGTTCCCACTGCATAAATATTTTTATCGTAAAGATCCTCCATGAGGTTACAGCTAGTAAAAAAGTTGTCAAAGGCAATTAAAGTGTTTCTTGGTACGTTACTGCAGAGTTTCATGACAACATTGTAGCCTAACCCTTCATTTTCGGTGCTGTCGCCTTTTCCTGAATACACTTCGAATTGGTACAAGTACCCAGTTTTGGCGTCACATCTTGCCCATACCTTAAATCCTCTTTTGATGGGTTTTTTCGGCATGTATTGCTTTAAGGAGCTGCGCCCTTTAAATTTGACCATACACTCATCAATCGATTGTACTTCTGAATTGTATGCCTCTCTTTGATAAACTTTGTTGAGTTCTGTGAGGAGGGGTCTCAATTTAAATAATTTGTCATATCATTTAAGTGGAGGTTTTCTGTATTTTTTTTAAATCTTACTATTGGGAAAACCTGGGCAATTTCCTTATTGTAATAAAAGGGATCTGATGACCAGTAGAGTTCCATGTCCGGTAAAGGATTTAAGCCCATAAGATTAAAACTCCTAGATACGCCTTAATATCTTGTAGAGTTACAGGTTTCCAGTTAGTACTATTTTTCTGACGGGCGTATCTGTTGGTTTGTTCCACAATTATTACCATCAGTTCATCAGGAAAAAGCCGCTCAAAAATACTTAGAGGTGATGTTTTATGAGTATCGTTAGCCTTGGGCTTAAAACGTTTCGAAAAGAGGAACTTCATGGGTTTCCGATTTTATCTCCCATACTCTTGGCTGAGAACGATCTCTGCGTACTTCGTTGTTAGTTTCAGACTCTTGCCCATCATCTGCCAAAAACTCTTCCATGGGGGCATCAATGACATCAAAATTTTGCTGAACTTCATTAAATGTGTGAACGTCAGAAGGCTGATCATAACATTGCTCAGTTTCAGTACCTAAGTGTGTTGGCAAAAGACTGTTGTCTGTTTTTGGTGTGTTTGTGAAATGCGATGTTTCATCTAAGACTGTCAGTAAGGCATCCGTTGAAATCTGTTGAGTTTGCATAGGGGAGAAGGTGGGTCTTGTTTGTCTCCCGTCAATCCAAAGCCAAAGATATGTTCAAGACGTTGTTCAATTAGGTTATCATCGAGCTGATTTAGGTAACTATCGGAAGGAGAATGAATACTGTTGATAAAGCATGAGTCATCCTCAGAATCTGAGCCTGATAAATCAGACAAGTCGTCTAAATTTGTACCACCTCTTCTAATAGTTTCTTGGCGAGCACTTTACGTTCCTTTCTTGCGTCCATATTTGAATAGCTGAAAGTAAATTATAAAAAGTTGGCAATTATGTAGTTTTATCAGCATATTGCACAAATAGTTACAAAAGTCCTAAAACTTATAAGTGGCTTCGTTTGGAATAAAGCATAGAAATCACATAAACGCAGTCACAATTTTGCAAAAAGCCACTAATTTGACTTACTCGCTATCGTATTACAAGTTCCTATACCGTTATTATTACAGCTGACAAACAATTTTATATATATATAAAGACACTGATGTTTATCAAAGCAGGAACGAACATTGGGAAATTATTTCCCACCTAATTAAACCTAATAAAATCCAAGAAATATCAGTGCAAAAAGCACAGAAACCGTAAAAAGCATTCAGAAAATAAGTCTAGTTTACATCAATATATTGTTTATGTACTTACCAGATTTTTTTCTACAAAAATTTTCGAAAGTCCTGCGAGAACCGGTTTTGTGCACCAAAAAATTCAAATTGTGACTTTGACATTGACATACGATGACATTACGCAATTTTGTCCAAAATGTTGCCAAGTAAAATATTTAAAGTGTGTAAAATTATTTTGTTCCTGGATTGGTACTGATTAGAGTTACCAGTAAAGAAATATTACGGTACTGTCAAGTGGGAAATTTCCCAATATTTGAATAAGGGTTAAATATAGAATTGTATCAAAATATGACTTACCTACATCAAAATGATCTTCGCAATAATAAACATTTTGCGCAGTTAGTGGTTTTTCTCCTAGCAAGTTGAAACCATTGTTTTCGTATTGATTTTTGTTTTGGACGTGCACAAATAGTTTTTGTGGTGTTTTGATTGTAGTATTGTGACACAAAGGCACTGCACAGTACTTGTAGAACTTGAATTCCATTTCTATACATTTTTTATTAATAAACGCATAAAATATACAATGAACTGCATCTCCACTTTGAAGCAATATTGTTGTTTAGAGGACCGTGACGTCATAGCGACACCATGACAGAACTTAAGCTTTTTAGCGGGAAATTTTAAAACGAAATTTAATAAGTGTTTTTTTTATTAAAGTAACATATTTATTTTTTTTTTAGGTGTAATAAATGTACGTCTGTAATAAAAAAATATTTCCAAAAAAGCGTCTACACCCCTATTCTCACACCCCTTTATTACATTTTTCCATATAACCCAGCCACATAGATAATTACTTTGACCAGCGTCATTTTGATTGGTCAAAGCAAATGAAGTTTGAGGTTCAAAATTTACAGTGACATTGTCAGGAGTATCAGGAGTATCTACTTGTTGTTTTAAAAAGAAATCCAAATTATTTAGACATGTGTTATTATCCTCCTCACAATTTGCTTTTATTGAATGAACAGATTTCATGTTATTTATCATTATCGCTTTGTACGCGCCTTCAAAACCCACAGTGTTGGGCGCAACATTTCTTGCCCCATTACTCCGGATACTCCCAAAAGGTTTTCTACCGGGTCCTGGTTGAAGTTTCTGGTGAGAATTGTATATAATTGATATTTGTTATTTAATATTCTCCAAATGGACTGCATACCCTTTAAGGTTTTTATTAAATTTTTGACAGAAGTAGTTATGGATTAAGTCAACTGAACTTCATTCTGAATAATTAACGTTTTTATAAATTTAATAGTTTTTAAAATTTCAATGGCTTTATTCCATAGTTCGTGCTGAGGAGAATTTCGTTTAAGGGTCCCTTTAAAAATT